>JAQFZW010003285.1:0-13494 GCA_034687055.1 Heteromurus nitidus
TATTGCAAATAAATAAAAATATTGTGAGAAGAAAATGCATCAATTTCAATTCGTAGTAAGCAAATTCGAAGTATTTGGAACACATTGTCTTTGTTTCGCAGAAAATGTCAGAAAAATGGGAAGTAGTGGGAGGAAAGCAGAGAAAGCCTCGTCCACCGAAGCCACAGGTCGTAACTGGAATCACTGATAACGCTGTAAGCGTACCTGGCTTGGGAAAAGTGACTTCAAATGGATCAGCTAAATCTAAAAAGCGAACAGGAACAGCCAAAGCACCTGCGCCTTTTCCAATGGCTGAGGAGGTTGAAGAATTGGGTAATTTTCATCTTATTGATTTTCAACGAAAATAGTGAATATGTGGAAAAATTAATATGAGAGATGCACATGAAATTGGAGTTTAAAAATACATATAATGCTACAGGGGATAATAACGATGCTGCTGATGTAAACAGTGCCTCTCCAAAGCGAAAAGAAGCATCCAAGCCTCTAAAGCAGAAGACACAACAAAAAGCGAAGGTAGCGGAAAAACGTTCAGATGTAACGTCAGCCTTGTCCAGGGTATGTGAAATGAAGTATAAAACGTGTCATGTCATGCGTTTATTTTGTGTTACTTGGGATTGTTGAGCAACTCAATGTTTCCGTGTAGGTTTCAACGGCAGAACTGCTCAGCTTCTATGAGGAACTTCGAAACTCTGGTGCTTCGGGAGATTACTACCTTTCGTGGATAAAGTATTCTGCGGATGCCTTAACAAGCAAACTAGCTCAAGTTACCACGCCGGATACTAACGATTGGCCAAATGATTTGGACTTTCCTAGAGTACCTATCGAACTTCAGAAAACTATCAATACTATAATCTCTCAAACTATTGAATACGCTGATGAGTCAGTAGACTGTTTAGGAATATCAGCTGCAAGTCTTCTTGCGAGCATCCCTACTCTCCTTCAACGAAGTAAGTTAGCAGTAATATCAGTGCTGTGCGTATTCAACCGTATTTGCATTTATAGAAGAGCGGGACTATTCACTAATACTTCCGTATTGCAATGATTAGATGCTCCTGCGTGGGGTCACCTGCTATTTCTGAGGGAGATGTGCAAGATGGATCCAGCTTTGCCCATGAGACGCTACAAAAGCTTCTCGGAGATAATGGAATCATATGGGAATCGCAAAGAGATAGGACAATGCATTCTCTGGGTTGCTGCTCAAGCCGGCGTCGAATCTCCGTATGTTCTAAAAATAGCTGTCCATCACATTCTCCCCTACTACGGATTCAAGCACTACAAGCAGTTGGTGTTGTCAGCCCTCTCCGCTCTTAGCTCATCTGCCAACATGGCTATTGAAAATATTATTGATGCTGATGAATTTGAAGAGTTTTTCGAAACTACTTTTGACCTGAAGAAAGGGAGAGATTTACAAAAGTTTTATCCCCGTATTAAGGTACGAATTAGAATTAAATATCCTTTTTACTCTTATTTAATCCTAACGCATTTCAATATCGCATTTTTGGTTTTGTTTCACAGGATGTCACATTGAATAGTGTGAAAAAAGGCAACGGTGGTCCGCTCTTTACGAAGTTTTTAAAAAAGTTGGGCGATAAAGAATTTTTGCCAGTTTCAACATATGGCAAAGAGGTAAAAATTTCCTAGTTGTTCTCGTAATTAGTTTGAAGTTTTTGAGCGCATACGATTGGGAAACTAATTGTTTAAATTGCTTTTGGATAGGTTCTTGAAATACTTCATGGCGTTCTTGCGAATGACATATCATGTGTAGATCAGTGGCGAAGTGATATTTCTCAGTATCCAAAAGAGACTGCAACTCTTTTGCATTATCTGTGTAAGTGAAAAATTACTTCTTACAAATTTTTGTAAAGAAATCGAAGGGCGGATGGTCGAAGTTTTCGCCAATAATTTACTGTAATAATTCGGTGTTCATTTGTAGCCAAAAATGCGGACAAAGTTAATTATGGGAAACGTTTGGAAACGAAATTCATTCAGTCTGATGAGTTTGCAGTTGCAGCTGTCAAACATCCGGAGCTCCTCCGAACTGCAAAGGTAATGACTGTATTATGTCCATCAGTTGGGTATCACGCTTAGATTTTTTATTGATAAGGGACAATATGGGCATTATTGTGATATTGTGATTCGTGAAAATGAAATTTATACGGGACATAATATATAATACGTATATGCGGCATGAAGGTAGGTGGAAGCCAAACCGTAATGTCACACACGAAGAATCCCGACCACATGGATTTCTAAATTTAGACTAAGTCGCTTTGATCGATGAAATGCGACGTGTACAAAACTATTCATTTTTTGAATTTTAGCGAGTTCAGGTTGGTGTGCGAAAAGCAGAAGCAGCTCGCCGAAGATTTTCGTGGAAAATGGGATCAAGTTTCCTCACTATTCTCATTGTTGGCCTGCTTTGGCTGGACGTTACGGAAAATGGCAAAGGATCATTTGAAAGTAATTTTAATTTGACAATTAAGAAATATATATAGAAACAAGGATAAAAACAAAACAACAATTGAATTAAAATTAATGTACTGCTTTTGTAGAAAGCAATACAGGAAAATTTCTTCAGAAGTATGGAGTACTTGATGAAACACAGATGGTTATTACAGCCGTCACTGGATTTTTGAAGTACGTCAAACCCAACAATTCAGTACATGCTATCTTTCATTTCTAATCATTGCTTATCATTTGCTAAAATGTCTCAAACCAATTTTTAGGTATGCTTACGACTACTCAGCGGTGCTTTTTCGAAGCATCAACCAAGGATTACAACCAGTGCTGCAAACCGTAGGAGACCAGGTACCCCAAAATGATCATACATGCTTACTTTTCAGTTGTATAATTAAACGTACCTCATTAGTATCCTTTCTGTTGACATCGGTTTCCATTTTCCATCAGGTTCAAATCTACATTCCTCAAATCACCCATTACGCAACCGTTGTAGGAAATTTCCTTTCGGAGTCTCTGCAATTTGTACTGACTTTCTTGCAAGAGAAAGTTTTCGTGTAAGTGCGAAGTGAATTTATCTAAAAGGTAGAGCATCCGAAACAAAAGTATACATTTCTCATTTGGTAATTTTTATACAGTGGAGCCTTGTCGCCAGACAATCTTCGAAAGCTGACGAAAGATTCTCTTACTTTGGTTTGGACAAATGTGCTTCTTGGATTCGAAAGATTGTACAGCTTGATCGAAAAGTATATATCTTGATACAGTCGGTGCCGACAATCATGGTGTGAGCATTTTTTGTTGACATGATTTGAAAATGAAATTGAATGGAGTATAGAATAGACGGGAATGTATTCCATAATTCCAACCTTGTATTGTTTGATATCTTATAAATTGCTATAATTCTTGATCGGATTTCGGTTGACGTTTCAAAATTATTATTATTGTCGTTTTAGCGTCGTCACAGTAGGTTTAGTCAAATGTGTAATGTGTTTTTTTCAAGTCGGAAGAAATTGTCCCGGTTGTATTTTTTCTAGATGTTGAAGATGTGAAAATATGAAGAAGCAATCATATATGAAATACAATTAAAGAGAATGAATTTGCGCGTAAATTTGTACACATGCCATTGTCATTTCCTCTCGTATTTGTATGATTCATGATGACACGAATAAGGAATCAATAAGGACTGGAGTTGGTGGTTATTTTTTCTGCTGACAAAATCCATCTTATCTTTATTTCTAGAGAACCATATAGAAGTACATATATAGCTCTTGAGTTGTTTATCATTATCAATCATATCAATTAATCATAAACTGTTGACTTATTTGCCATCTTAAACCAAAATTAAGCTTTGTCCACTACTTTTTAGGTTGCACACTTAATACCCTCGCCATTTTGTTACTTCAAACATTCATTGACCCGTACGCAATAAACACGAAAAAGTATCAATGGGATGAGTAAGATAATCTTACTAAGATTCATAAAACTCACACAAATCTTTTCCTTTTTTCTGATGTAGTTTGTAGTTTTTAGAACACTTTATAGTAACGCTAAATTTCAACCGTTTAAACTGAGGTCAATGATGTGAAAGCAAAGTTTCCACGAAATGCATGAATTATGAACAAAGAGAAATAAGAAGATATTACACTTCGGAGGAAGGGAACATGAATCGCTGATGATGGCTATAATAATAGTAAAAAATATTTTCATGGTTAGAAGTTGAGCATTTTCTCGCTGTAGTCTTTAAATACAACGATTTTTTTCATTTGTTTCGCTTTGGTTTCCAAATTCGCAAATTCCAATGTTTCCTCACCATGCTTTTAAAATGAAATTAAGAATGTAGCATTGTATATAATATGTAGATATTACGGACTTACATAGCTCCTACCAAGAGATTTTTGCCAGATAAACTTACGCTTTAATAACAACATGTTACATTTTTTGCACCTTTTCCACGTGTGATCAGTTAATGATATTACATTGTGTTATAGTTGTGATTTTAATTGTTATATTACACCGAATTCCCTTAAACACTTTAGATAAACCTAGCTTTTTGTACGCGCATTTCTAACTGTAAGTTACTTATAATTGAAGATGCACTCGGAAAAGTTGAGACGTCTATTCCACAACTACGCTTTTAAAAACATCATCTTCCTTTTGATCTGATGTTTTTGTCAAAAACACGAATGTCCAGAGGTTCATTGAATGAGAAAGTTTATTTTCCATAAAAATTATAAAAAAATTAACATCATGCTTCCTCATACGAATGCTTAGAAGCTACGAATACGGGGCGTTGTAAGAAAGTTACCTTAAAAATTTCTTTCCATTTTTTTTAGTAAAAACACTTTTTTGTCCTCCTCCTAACCATTTCGTGATTTTTTTTGTGCTAGAAGAGAATGTAGAAAATGTCAAGTCACTTTTCAGTACCTTGCTTTTTCCTGGCCGTAATTGTTAACTATAGAAAATGGAGAAATGAAACGAGAAAAGTTATAGGAGTTTGGAGTTATGCTTTCTTTCTGGAAGCTAATCTAAAAGAAAACTATCAAGACTCCAGACTCATTGTCAGTTTTGTATAGGTTTTTTTCAAATTACAAAAGAAGAATGTTTTGATTTGTCCAGTCTAGAAGTGAGCTGGATACAGCACGTTACAGTATAGTGGGCTTTGTTAGATTAAACTACAATTTTTCCTAACAGTTTTAGTCTTCGCATGATTCTTTTCGAGTATACGCATATCAATGCTTTGCAAATTACAGTTTGCTTCCTGTTTATGATTTTGATTATGCATTTTAACAAATTGCAATTGAAGTTTAATTTTTAAGCTTGTCAAATTCGTCATCGCAGAATATCTTCATCTGCACACATAATGATGCGTATAGCGCTATAAATAGGGCGATATTTTTGCAATAAATTTCTAAACGAGTCATAGATTTAGTATATGTACAATTTTTCACGGAGAAAAGTTTTTTGTAGTGCACCGTCAGAAACGTAGACGAAAGAAGACAAATATATTGTTACGTGTACGACAAACTAACTAGTAACGGTTAAGCTCTCTTGCACCATATAGTTGTAGACGACATGAATGTATAATTAGTTAACTGCTAAACTTGTTGATGTAAAGTTAGACCAATGCTTTCTGGTTAAAAGAGTATGTACAGCTTGCTTACGTTGTGGAGAAAGAGTGAAACACAGTTTACACTTGAAGAGGAAACGGAAACGAAGGAGTTCCAGAGTTAAATACAATAAATTGTGTTGGTTCACTTCAGCATTTTACCATTGTACTTTTGTGTAAAACTTGAGAGATCCTATAAAGCAGCAGCAGCACCCTCGAATCAACTTTCTCAATTTTCTTAGTCCTCACGAAAGACTTTTAGGAGAAAGGATACATTCCAAATTCCAAGATTGTGGGAGAGAAAATGTACAAATGCAAAAAATAAAATAAAAACGAAATGAAAATAATCGGGTCATTCATATATAATGTGTACTTCTTTATTTTTCACCTGAATTATTCAATACCTGGTAAAAGTAAGTAGTTAATAATAATGTTTCAAAAAAATGACAGTTTAGAAGTGCTGAAAAAAGGACAAAAACAAAACAAACTTGTTCATCAGCAAATAATATGTAGGTAGGTATGTATATGCATAAATCATACATAATCATCTATGCCATTATACTAACTAAACGTAACATGCTCTTAATTATTTGGGGAAACAAACAAATTACGTCAAAAATAAAAACTGACTGCGAACAAAAAAAGGAAGAAATTTTGATATATTTTTAGTAGAGAGAATACATTTATATAACTTTTGATAAAAACCGACTTAAAATCCTACCGCAGGTGAGGAGGCTGCAGATGTACAGGCTGTTTTTAATAAAAACGATCCTCTAAAGCAACAACCTCCTTCCCTGAATATACGTTCCGTGATGCATTCCTTAAAAAATTCGACAACCGATTTTTTGCGTGTTTAACTTTTAATCAAATCGCTGATTTGAAAGAGAATTCTAAACGACAAAAAACTACACAACTGCGCATGTGGATAACTGAGTGTGAGTTATGATTTTCGGGATAAATTAAAATAAAAGATGGATTTGTAAATGTAAATGACTAGACCCAGAACTGCATGATGTTTTTCATTGTGAATATCTTACACATATAACTTTAGGTTTTTATATATATTTAATAACATATATATATTTACAATTATTTTAACAACAAAATTATAAGAATGAGCATCCATGCAGTTCTCTTTGTATTTTTTGTATATTGTGTTTTGTGGTAGAAAGATCTACAGTGAATTATAGCAATAATGAAAATTAAAAGAGGTAATTATTACATTTAGCAATGATTAAATGTTTTGTATATGAGAAATAATTACAGATGGAAAAATTTGTTTTTCCTTTTCCGGTTAAGTGATTCTCTGTGTTTCTCAATCACATTCAAGAATTACTCATACTATGTTACAAATTATAACATTTTGTGTGTACACTTTGTTTTCAAATTGTATTTGCACCTGAAAAAGTTACAACTAAAAATCCTATCGTACCTATATAGTTGATACAGTATATATGTGTCCCTTACCTGGCACAAAAGAAAGGAGAGAAAAAAATACATAAAACAAGAATAGCATATTCTCCGTAGCTTAATAAGCATTTCTTTTTCAACTTAAAGCGTATTGTCTCTCTTTTAAAAAAGTGTTTAAAAGCAAGGGATCTACTCAATCACACAAACCAAAAAATGCTTTTCTCTTCCATTCACTTAAATATATTAAAGCTTCTAGAGTAAATTATACACTTTGTGTGTATGGAACCTGAATCGTTTTCATTAATAATACCTGACTGGATAAAGGAATAAAAAATGTTGCTACTAAACAGTGATTTTGATCTTTTGCAGGGACTGCTTCTTTAACACAAACTCATTTGTATGAAACATATTTTTATATCTTTTTTGATGGTACTGCTGCATATTTTTTTAGTTCTCTCAATTGTCAATTTTTTCAATTATTGACATCCTTTTCAAGCTGTGTAACAACAATGCTTTTAATTGTTGATCTCATTTTTCACATTGTTGTGTGAGGTATTCATTTTTGCATTTTTGCATTTCAACAGTTTCTTGTTAGCACATCATACACGCTATCGGTTTAAAGCTAAGTAAAACACAGAATTGTTGATTTGCTGCTAATTAAGCACATTTGTTGTAGTAATTTTTAGACAATAAGGAAGTGTGCACATTCAGAGTACAATTTTTAGAACTACAGATCCCATCTCTTCCTTAATCAACATCTTCCCAGCCAAAAAATCCACATATTCATATCCCTACATTTATATGCACGTTAAACTAACATTTCGTGTCACACATCTTAAACCCGTAGTTTTGATTTCTCAAAGTATTCCGAATACGTTGTTATTGAGCCCCTTACACCTATTTTACATGATTTTGCAAAGCTCCTGCTGCAAGCACAATCTTGCCTTAAAACCTCACACATTCAAACCTCTTCATTCCTAATAGACGCACACCTTTACAATACACGATGATTTTACTTTAACATTTTATTCCTTGCGTAACGTACATACCTATAACCTTTAGATTTCAAACTGGAATCGACGCTCACTCGAATTTCTAATAAATTTGTAATTCGTGCAATCTATGCACAGAGATATTTGTAAGCACCTTCCTGATAATATTTATAGTGGATGTATCTTGTTTGTAACTATAAATAGATTTTTAAAATCTGATCTGCACAATGAAATTGAATGAGTGAAAGCAAATAATGCTTGTGAAAGCGCTAATGAAAAAACCTGACAACTCTACAGTTGAAACGAAATTTTTAAAGACTGTTCTTTTGACAAAATGTACAATGCGTGCATTTCTACACTTTTTAAATATACACATAATATCGGCAACAATACTTTTTCTAAACAGTTCATCTCTACGTTCACATATCTATCGTGATCACATGAAAAAACATTTTTTGTAGTACCACACACAGAGTAAACAAGTTTTTTTTACTATCACTTCTCATTTTCCTCGTTCAAAGGTACTAAATAATTCTACATTTCTCCGCTCAGTGCAGCTTTCTCCGTGCGCTCTGTACACATACGCGCATACTTGAAATCCTGCTCTATACCATCTACTTTTATATACTTTCACATCATTCTGTACATGATTTTCCGAAACCTTTTCAAGGATTAAGAAATTGTGACACATGGTGCGTGCATTTTAAACAGTTAAAGTCCTGCTTTTTCTTTCTCTTTTTTCCTATTCTCAAGCTAAATGTGCATTCTTATTCTTAAATGGTTTTCAATGGAATATGTTAGCGGGTCGTTCCTTCCCTTTCTGTACACACTTTATAACTTTATAACCAATTTGCATTACTATTGTACACTTTCACCTTCCCTTCTCATTCAATTGTGAAAAAGAAAAGCCTGAAACACAGAAACTTGTCAAGGAACAAATTACAGCAGCGTACTCTTCTCCATACTCACCGAAATCGTGCAAAAAAATGTGAGCTTGTATTTATAAACTGGAATCATAAAAGTTGTAAAAATATGCCGTAGCTGAGGTAGTTTGATGGGTTGCCTATTCCCGTCGACAGCGCAAGATCTTTACTCTTTTTTGTATCTCGCTGTGGATCAATGTGAATTATATTTCTGGCATAACTATAAAATTAGTGATAAAATAGCAACTCATATACGCACTACAATGTGATAAAAACATAAAACTCAGATCCTGCTGAGTACCTCTTGACTTTCTTTTGTATCTTTGTGGTTGTTTCGTATATTCATCATCTCGCCGGGATCGTCATTACTAAACTTTCCCCCAAAAACAAATTAAAGACGTTGTTTTAATATCAGAGAGGTACTGACGATGTTTTGCTAATAAAATTTCTTTATATAAATCTCTAAAACTAAAACCAACTATGCCTGAGCTAAACTGAACGAAACAAAATATTTAAACTTTCACAATAATTTGATCTTCACAATAATATATGCAATTCTTAAAAATCTTTATACCTTCCGATTCCTGATCGATATTTTCTAGCACATTTACATGTTACGTTTTTCCTATTCATCAATCTAGATGTTGCCTATACATTGTCCTATTACAACCATTTCTTTAAAGTGATTATACAACAGATAGGTTTTTATGTTCTGTACAACAGAGTTTTCCATGTTTTAACTGACTCAAGTTTTCCATCACTTTGCGTTCATTCCCACAGGGCTGTAATTATCGTTTTAATTAGCCATCTGTTTCAAAGGTACTCATTCCAAAACAATCTGTTTAAAGCTGTACAGGTGTTATCCACACTATGGGAATTGTTTCATATATGTACACACTCTCAAGTCTGAAGTTGGTAATCATCATGTTTCCCTTGTAATAATTGGTGAAGGTCAAAGATGTGCCGATTTCCGCTAATCATATTTTTACTTTTAGAGCTTTAAAATTTTCTTGGGAATAACCGACTCCAGATGGATAACCTATATTTTTTCCACAATACCTGAATGCTGAAGAGTTGCCTTATACGGATGTACCTAAACTAGAAGCACACACAACTCTCATCTTTGTTTCAAGAGGAACAGAATAAAGCTTAAATTAGCTTATGTACCTGTGCAATAAAAATTGTGTTGTGCTTGCCTGTGTGAGATTTTTTAAATTAGTTTTACCCGCAATGAAATCTCAGTAAAGATTACAACACACGTACTCATCCTATTTAAATAAGGTGATTTACTGTTTGTAATTAATGAGCTTAGCTTATAACTAAAATCCCCATAATTATGGATTTGGCTGTTGTATAATATATATGTATGTATGGTCTATAATAAAGCTACATGCATGTACTCTCCCATCGCCAATCACACCCGACAACAACGCTACCAAGTTGGTATATTATTTCGCCTAGAATCTATATCACTCTTAATTATGGTTTCTTACATCCAGTTTATAAGTCTACAAGACGAAATTGATATCCCTATTATAAGTTTGTATATAGTTAAATGTATTTATAAAGACGGTATAACAAACGGTACACAAGAAGGGACACAGAAACAGGATAAAAAAGGTCGTCAATCCTCTGAGATAACTTTGTACTGTGATTGAACCTTTATACTAGTTCATACGCAATACGTAGCTGCTACGTTTTGCGTCTTTTTAACTTCGTCATCTTGCTTTCTCCAGCTGCAGTTTTGTAACTGATTTCATTTCGCTTTCTACAAGCTTTCAGTAATTTTTGTGTCACAACCTTTGCATTCTCACCGACGCGTCGCACATGTGCCATTTTATCTCTCCCCCTTTTTTAACGTTTTATCCCTGAATTGGGAGAGAGGAAAATGTTGCAAAGTCGCGATCTCCCAAAAACACTCCAGCACACTGAAAGGTTTTTTTTATATTTTGACAGAACCCCTCACGCAAATTATATATCCTTTCAGGAGGGCAGCATTTACCTGCAGTAATTAACTTCTTCACATGATCTTCTCATCACCATCCTCAACAGAACCTGCTACATTACCACCTCGTAAAAATGCGCAGCCTTTTTTGTATTTGTAGTTGAAGTTCCGTTTCCTGGAACTTCCCTAATTATTACTTTAGCTGTTGTACAACTCTGCTTTCACGAGCTAAACTTAACTGTAAACTATGCAAGTAAAATGTTTTTAATTAACCTAGCCTATACCTGATTAGAGTTACTAGCATCGGTCATAGGTATAATTGTAGCAATAAAAACATATTTGTATATTTTATCTCTACGAGTAGCAACAACGAGACTAATATTATATTCCTACTTTCACTTTTGTAATTTGTAGTTTTGTTGATTTTTAAGCATATTACATTTAACTTGGATTTTTATGAGGTAAAAGGATGATCATATGAATGATAATATTCTCTATCCTTTCCTCCTCGCCCTAAACTTATTTAGAATACAAGTGTGTATCTTCACGAGAATGCAGAGCAGACATTATATTTAAACGCAACTCTGTGCGCAAATATGTTCTCCTCTTTTACATTTAACCTAAAATATCATAGTGATTAACTTTGTATCAAGCTATTTATGTCTATACGGTATAGTTTGTATGATTTGAAGTACTAGGAAAACGAAAACCCTTCTACATACATAATTGTAGGGCATCTTAAAGCTAGTTTATATACTATAAAAATTCCTGAGATGATTTTCCCGTTTTTCCAGCTTTGTAGAAGACTTCCAAGTATTAAGTATTCACTTGGTCTACTTAAAAGAAACAATGCGGATAATTCCACACTGCCTTTGTCGTCTCTTCATAACTCCCTTTTTCAGAAAAAAGGTTATGACTCAAATCTATTCTCGTTTTGGTGTGTCGACTGATTTCCACAAGTGCCAAAGCATTATTCCCTGCCTCCCTCACGATACGGTGACACCCTCAATCTGTCTAACGCACATTTTTTTGCTCGTGGCTCTTCTTTATAGTCTATGAGACTCTGTGATCAGCAATTTTCTCATAAATTGCATTATTATTTCGATACTTCCAGATCCTCTCTAGTCACCATATTTGTAAAACATCATTTCTCCAATCCTCTCAATGAGCATATTAAGAGAAGCAATATGTGTGATATTTGCACATATATCCTTTCAATTCAACTAACGATAAGTGCGCACTGACAATTTCAAATTTAATCAGCCGACACTGCAAACAGCATTCAGATTTTTACTCGTTGTGTCAATTCAACAAAGATAAGCGAACCTACGAGAATGCCACAGCCACAAACTTAGATCCGAGCATGAATTCTTTGTTATAGACCCTTTCGTAACACTTACGGATATTATTAACAAATACATATGTAGAGTGAGTGTCTTTAAATCTTCTGTGTATTGTTATATTAGTTTTTTGTAGTTCTACTAGAGTTTTGTAGAGAAAACGTACGTATTTTTTGTTGTTGTAAAGAGACTAAAAGTTTAGGTAAATCTACTTGAATTGCACTATGCTCAATCCCTGATCTACTCTTCAATTTTTTGTATTAAATATCTCAAAAAATTCCCTACAACCACACAGAGCCTACTTAAAAGACTTTTAAATCCTTTTGGAGACAAGCGTGAGTGCATAGCTTGATTTTTGGTAGTTAACTTCTTTTAGTTTGTTGTACCACCGTCGTTGTGTTGCTGAAAAACTAACTGTATTCTCTTTTTATGTTTTTGGTGTTTGTACGAATCAAAATGTATTTGTAAGAAACGTGGGAGGAAGAGTCGAAGGACTCCTTCCTGGCACATGGTTTTTCTCTTGTAAAAACTCTTAAAAACAGGGAATGAAGAAATACAATAAATAGTTGCTGCCAAAAAATATATGAAATTGAAAACTATTTAGAACAATTCTGAGGGTTGTAAGTAAATCTCTCTATCTTTGGAACATGAAAAATTTCGCTAAAAAAGTTGGAATTGTTACTCTGAGGCTGACGATGATTAATATGATTATGTCTTTTTACCGGTGTAGATACGATATTTATTACCAGATCAAATATAATATTTTCTTATTCGAGTTCCTAACCTCGTTTTTTCCGTTTTACGTATGAAGATTGGCTAAGGAAGTCATTTTCGGTGAAGGAAAAACTTGTTTTGTTTTCTCTCTAAGGTATTGACTGGTATTGTTCAACAGCCGTAGTTTGTACGAATGATTCCTGAAGTATTGATACTCGTTCTGGAAACAAGTTGGCAATAATTATAGATATATAACCGGCGACACATAATAAGGTACTAATTACATACTGATAACATGTTGTACATGATTTAAGGGTTATTCATTTCGATTAATTATGTAGAACAACTAATTATATGCCCACAAGTGTACACACAATTACTTGAATTAAATACACGAAATCTAAAAAATAAAGGATTGTGGGATAGGAAATAAATCTGAAACAACCACTTTCTTGCACATTTTCTATAACAATCGAGAAACGTTCTCTGATATGATAGTCGTTTCACAGAAAGTATACTGGTGTCGGATGACAATTATTACTGAATACTTAATTAGCAAAACCTTTTAGTTTCAGCGAAATGTATTGCCGGAATTGTGATGTTGATT
>JAQFZW010003286.1:0-13494 GCA_034687055.1 Heteromurus nitidus
ACAATATGCTCCACCCTTCCCCTACTGCCGATCCCCGAGCGGTAAATGAAAGTGGCTCAGTTGACAGAATTTGTCTCAACAGAGAAAAATCGTCAAGGTCAAAAGGAATATCCCCGTCCTCCTTACTGGTGAAGGTTGTGATAATGCTGAAGAAGCCAATGGTAATGTGAATGACGAGGAGTCAGAAGAAGAGGGTAACGATGACGAGTGACGGGACTTGGACGAACGAGGACGAATTTAGCGGAGTACTCATGCGCCCACAACCGGAAGCAACATTCGTAAGATAATGATATAGACTGACATTGGCCAAATGGGTATACTACTCTGTTCACATTCAAATGAAACAATCACTTACGTAGTTGAGAGAGAACCACAAAAACAGGGTCATTTAATTTCTTTGGTTTAGAATTTATTTAATAATGCATGATCAGCTATTGGATGGTATGATAGAACAGAATAATTAGCTGCTTATTTAAGTCATCTGTTGGAGTGTTGGAAGATATATTACGAATTTTAAAGTGATTAACTAAATCCGCAATTAAGCTGAATTCTACTTCAAAATCAAAACTGTCACATAGAGCTTGCAATGGAATACTATGGAGGGTGTAATTAATTATCATTTGGATGCTAAAAGGCATATTTTTGCCAAATCTTTCTAAAAACCTACCTGAGTATTTGACAATGCAAATCTTGTGATTTTGAATTAGAATGGAAAAAGGAAAAAATATGCGAGACTTTGGAATAGAATTGGTGCTGATATTCCTGAAATCTACTTACATGCATTCCGTTTGCATAAACGTACGTATCATGTGAACGTTCACAATTACATAGTTCCTAAATCTCGGAAAATATACTTTGTCTGTAATTTGGAATGAGTTGGAAAATTAAGATATATGATATATGTATATAATGAGTCATGAGTGCTCTAGTGAAACATTTGTATTTAGTGCGCTTTAACCAATACATTAAAGTTAAATTAACATTCCCATACAATATCTGTATTTCATTTTGTCGCTGTTATGAAAAATAAAAATAAAATCTACAATCTTTCAATTCACGATAGCATGCTTCTTTTGTTCGAATACAAATAACGTAATTCGGTCAGAGTTCGAGAAGGCTAGACACTGTATCAGATACAGTGTATCTACCTCTCTTTGGTTCATGGTACTGAAAGCTATCGGCTTCATGGCCAGATCATGAATTGTGTTTCATTCTGCATTAATTAAGATGGACAAACAAGTTTGTAATCTGTAGTGTAGAGAATAATTTATCGTCGTGAAAATTTTCATATAACTCACCGAAATTGCTCAATCATGCTCAACATCGCCTGTGTTAAACGTTCTAGTATGTATATACCAATTAATCAATATTCTGCTAACCACTAATGATGTACGGGGATGTATGTTGACTAGGAGGGTTGTGGCCAAAAAGCCTAGTCACATTTATAAACTTTTAAACTTACTTTCACTCCATCTTTGCGCAGGTTTTTTTGTTAGTTGCGTTCATGATTGACATTTTGAATATGGGTAGGTACATATATTCACATTGGGCAGGCAAGAAGGGGAGGCGAAATGGGACGGCCCCAACTCTCAAGAAACCAAAAAGGGGCAAAGCCGAGTAGTCTAACAAGTGAGTGAAGGGATTACCATTACAGACTAGAGGGAAGACGACTATCAAAACTCTGGTTGGCTGATACGTAAATGCACATGCTCACCTGAAAGTGTGCTAAGGAATAAGGAATAATATATAGCAACTCACAAAATTTTGTCAGAGAATGACCAGAGGAACGGGGCATGGTGCATCTGTCCATATCCAAATCCTTTGCAGACTTACATTTTACACCTGTGCTACAAAAGAACACGATTTCATCTCTTTTCATTTGTATTCTTTAGGGTTGTAGGAATGTAGGATTGTTTCATGTCTGATCCGATGCCCGATGAGACGGTCGAGATTTTTTTTTGTAGTTTTGTTTTGTAGTCAGGGTTTTCAGTTAAGGGTGCTGTCTTCGCTGTGAATATTGTGCTTATATACGATTATTTCGTATATGGTCACCATTCATCATTTTATATATATGATAGTCCTGAAATAGTTTTTAATTGCGCACAATTGAAATACGTTGTTTTTATTGGTAACTAATAATTTGTAATTTTAATTGCCACTTCAATATAGTTTCAATTCGACGTGAAGGAAAAACGTAGTTCGCAACGAATTGAATAATAATAAGATACGGTGGTTGGGGAAGGAGCAAAACACATAAAGCCATCAGGTGTCAGGATGGGAAAAATACGACAGGTCACGGAATCTTCATCGAGCCTTAGAATTCGATGGAAGGGAAACCATGTATTAACCTGTACCAAACCCCATGTAAGTTTATAAAGCTCAAAATACTTACGATTAGTAAACTGTAATAGGGTTTTAAAGTCTGTAAAGTTTTGTATTAGATAATGAGCGTATTTGTGGATTTTTCAGGGTACCAAAATGTCTAAAATACGAATGGAAATTTCACGGGAGTTACAGGTGCGGGCAGATGACCTGATTATATTGGATGAAAATGATGTGGAAATATCTGACAACCTGGTGATAGAGGAGGTTCACTGTGGGGAAGCTTTAGAGGTAGTTGAGCTCGTTAACAAGACCGCTTCCAACAAAGGGAACAAATTAAGACCTGATTGTATTCAACTAAAAGTCCAAGGAGGTGGAGGTCGACGAGAGCGTATGATGCTTGATATTCGACGTACCACTTATATTAAACAGCTAATGGATGACTTTATTGAGAAACTTGGTTATCAAGAGAAGAAGTTTAAGCTGGTTTTTGATGGGGATGTAGTTGACTTAGCTGAGACTCCAGAATCGTTAGATCTTGAAGGGGGTGAATTGTTTGATATAGTGGAAGTGGTTCTAGTAAATTTTTCTGCATTAGTATATTCCGTCGTTCTTTTTTCAGACTTTTTTATTTTGTTGGTTTTTTTTCGGACACGTGCTTTTTTCAGACACGTATAAAATTCGGCCGTTTTTTATTGGGACTGCTTTTTTCGGTATTCTTTTTTTATGTGTGTAAAATTTAAGACATTCATTTTTTGAACACATTTAATTCGGCCAAAAAATGCAAATTACATACAACAAACCCATTTGGTTTGGGTTCCCACCTTCCCCATTCCCATACCCAACTTTATTCTTGGAGTAAATCGAGTAATTTATGAAAGCCTACATGCAGAAATAACTAAATTAAATTGGTTGGTTGGTATATCAAATTACAAGTTACATTTTTTCCACTTCCAACCAAATCCAAATTATTAAATCACTTTTTCTCAGTTTCATATGCTCAATTGCAAATTACCAATTACAGTAATTGAATTACTTTCCCAAACGTCAATTACATTCGTAGAAATTTAGCATATGAATTGACCATTGTTATCTTAAATTGAAATTAAATTTGAGCCATAAATAGAAAGTGATATTAGAAATACAATGATTTTTGGTAGATTTGCATGAAAAACTGAATTTCTGCGACAAAGTAGATGAAGATGACATGAATGCAGCACAAAAATCGTAGGACATTTCAGGAATTCCGTTTAAATATAACGATTTTAACTTTGATAACTTTCTTTGAAAACATTGCGATAAAATGACAATGACAACCCGGTAGACTTGCATTTGAAATTTTCGAATTTGGATTATTCGAAATCCATAATAATCATTTTCGGGGCTAGTTCTTCATTAAAGGTACGGAAAATTTTAATGCTTAAAAAGTCATCCCTAAAAATGCATGCATAAAAATGTATGCATAAAAATGAATGTCTTAAATATGAATGTGCATAAATATGGACATGCGAAAAGTGTTGTCGTCCCAAAAATTAACATGCACAAATAAAAATCCTGAAAAAAGAACGGCTGAAAAATGAACGGCAGAAAATTTGCTGGCACCCGAAAGTGTCGTCGACTATGCCTATGACAGGGACTTAAAGTATCTACACTTATAATTTTGGAATCATGCAGTATTTGCAGCAGTATTAAAAGCATGCAGCTCGTATCTCTCCGAGGAAGATTTTACGAATAATGCACATGTGTGCCAAGGCAAGACGTGATATTTCAATAAGCAGGTGGAACACATTATTTGTTCTCGGTGTGGGTAGTAAAACAAAGTTGCCGAGATAAGGAATATAAATATATATCTTCTCTCTCCCAAGTCATGCATAGTGAGTCAGGTTGGCTGGCAGTTAGACAAGAAAGTTTGGTGTCTCTTGAGGTACGACAAGAAATAAAATGGTGTGCGTCTGTCTCGGTAAAAGAAAGATGCAAACAGCGTATTTGGCTAGAACGGTCGTGTCTATTTGAATAATAATTCATCAAGGTCCCTCTGGGATGATCCCTGCCTTCCATTCCTTCGTTTTACATTTTTTTTTCTTCATAAAATGCTCCTTCTTCGGTCTGGAGCGGAGTTTTGTGTGCTTGAGCAACCATCAGTGTAACACTTTTTCACTTTTAGATAATGTGTAACGTTTTCTTCTTCACTTAACTATATCACAAACACACTGTTGATACTAGCGCATTAGGAAAAAAAATGCTTTGTTATGTACGGCAAAGAATGGAGATAAAAATCTAGACCTTCCTTCATACCTACACACTCAAATTTTTCTTCCGTATAACATCCAATATTTTGGAGGGCTCCTTTTGTTAAGCAGTAAATAGCAGCGGGATATGTCTAACGCCCTATTTCAGGTTTATGTGAACACATTTAAGTATCATCAACTGTAGCGTTTTGGGAAATGAAGCGACTGGCTTACACCGAAGGCAAATCTATTTGTCAGCAAATTTTTTTGTAAACTTATGCTTATGCCATTTTATTCACATCATCTCTTGTTTTCAGGGCATGGTTTACTCTTCTCTAGAATAGTCCACCTTTCGGTGTAAAATTCTTAAAATGTGCAATATCTGCTTGAATGAAGTATGCACCCGAAGAGAAGTATGGAGCGAGAAAAAAATGAGATCGCCTTGAGCGTAATTTATGCTCACAGTCAAAACCGTTACGTCGACGCGACATCGGCACATGTCTGTAAGGCGGACATTATGTGATGATATGAAAATATTTTGTTGCGATGTCACAAAAGTCGTAGCGATCTTGTAGACATGTGTGTAAAGTAACGATGCATCATATTTATGCAAACCTTTTGGTTGATTAGATAAACTACTCTTATCGTTAGTACCTGGAAAAACAAGCAAAGGTTATGCAACATTTATGAACCATCACATTAAAAATTAAATTTAGTGGTCCTTGAATTTAAGTTTACACGATGCCAAAGTTACACAAATTGAATTAGAACAGGTAAAATATGTTTGAGTGTGTGGAGCGTCTATTACCTCGTCTCCTCCAATGTTTTATGTTCCCCACGGATTGAGATTTTACGTTCAACTTTGAGCAGTTTGGGAGCTTGAAATCTCTGAGCAGTATGAAAAATGCATATTCCCTGCAAACTCTATCTTAGAAATTGTTTGCTGCGTTTTACATTGATCTCTCGTGGTCCTTAGAGGTTTCTTTACATAAATCAACTAGCATCACTTTATTGAACAGTGAAATGATCAATCCTTTCTCACAGTATTCCTCACAATTTTTTTACTGGAGAATTGGACATCCTTCCGGAATTTGTTTGGGCAAATCTAGAATTGAGTCAGTGATCATAAAATGTGTGTTGGCTGTTGGCTTCTTTAGTCTGTTTGTAAATTATGCAACTGCAAATCCCTTAATGTTATCTCGCAAATGGTTCCCATGGGTACCCCGGCTGTATAAGTGCATACTAGAATAGAAATTCTGATGGAAAAATTCTTTAACAGGCTCACTCACGGTGCACTTTAACCTTTGTTTGTATTGTTATTTTCAGGTGTTGGATTTATTGTGGAGTGATCCTCAAAACGGCACAGGATGTTCGCCAAACACATTCCGCGGAGGCGGCTCATATTTCGGCTCTGATGTCACAGAGCGTGTTCTCAAAAGACATGGACTTCAGTTACTAATTCGTTCTCACGAATGCAAACCGGATGGATATGAGTTCATGCATAATAACAAGGTAGATACGTGATACAATCAGAGGTAATGCTGGGTTAGTTGTCCGATTATATTATACCTGTTTGTTATCCAAAACCTTAAATCTAGTGCTTGACGGTATTCTCGGCCTCGAACTATTATGAGGAAGGCTCCAATAAAGGAGCATACGTGAGATTAATTGGTGGTCCAATGGAAGCCGTCGAACCTTACTTTGTTCAGTTCAATGCTGCAACTCCAAAGCTAAGGTCGATGACAATCCGTCAGCGAGTTGGTTTAGTGGAAGCGTCTGCTCTGAGGGAGCTCCGCAGCCGAATTAGAGAAAGACAGGAGGTACTCACGCAAGCTTTTAACAACTTCGACACCGATTCCAAAGGTAAATTACTTTTGTTTTATTCGTGTAAATGCTTCAATTCAATCCGTTTATATGGGGTTAACAATGCTGCAAAATGTCCGCAGGTCTGATCAACGTAAGTGATTGGTGCGTTGCATTGGAACAAGGCACTGATCTCAAGTTGCCCTGGAGGTTACTTCGTCCTAGATTGGCAGATCTTGACGTAGCGTCCGGCATGGTGAAGTTTCATACCACATTTCAAGAGGAGACTCCAGGAGATTCAGAGGTAATCAATTACACCAACTGGAGTTTTTTCTTCTTTTTTGCTAGATTATTGCACATTTGTGCATGGTTGGCTATACAGTGTTCCTGGAAGTAGGCTTATGTTTGAAAAAAATGTCATTTCTTTTAATGCATTTTATTTCCTGGAAAACCTATCCATCTATGTCTATTTGATTGCAGGCTGACGTCACCGTTGCAGAGGTTTTGTATCGAAACAAGTCGAGCCTGGAAACTATATTCCGCATTATAGACAAAGATAATTCAGGTATCGTCCTCCTCCACGATTCCATCTAGTTTTTACGTCTTTGTTCATTCATGCTGTTAACTTATGCATCCCATCCCACAAGGATTAAGTAAACATGTACTCCTGCGACTCCTCGTCTTACTTGTCCTTTCTTTTTACCCGATGACGAACAACTCTTACCTCTATTATGATTGTACAATTGCAATTAATATTGACAACGTGGTAACTAATTTTTGCACTATTCATTCAGGGTATATATCGATGGAAGAATTTGCCGAGGCTTGCGATCTTCTCGGGAAGCACCTCGCCTCTCCTATCCCGCAACAGCAAAAGATGGAAATGGCAAAGAGCATGGATATGAATAAAGATGGGAAAATTGATCTGAATGAATTTATGGAGACGTTTCGAATTGTTAGTGCACAACAAGAGCAGGAAGATAGCCTTGATTATGAAGAGCTTGACGAATAAATTTCGTCGGTTATGTTCTCTCAATGAAAGGACGAGAAGACTCATCCGTCAACGGCGTACTACTCACACAGCATGTACACATCAATGCGTGTCAATACTTCTCTCTAAAAAAATGCTTTAGCCATTTTTCGTACTTAAGTACTTACGATTATTAGTATATTTAAGCGTGAGCTCTGAAAGTATTGATATTTCGTTAATTTTAAAATAATACAAAGTTACTCAACTTCAATCCTTCAGTCAAGAGAGAATGAAGATAGTTGTGGTTCATAGAAAGCCAGTTTCTGAAGTATTACTTTGTATTCACAAACAAACTATATTCAATCGTCATAAATAATGTCTTTTCGCATGCTCTGTCATAGCTTTTATATTTTCTGCTCTGGAAATACTAAATGTGTTTATAAAAGTAAGGGCATGGTGGTAGTTTGTAGTTTTCGATTTTATGAGTATTATTATAAAAGTTACTCTCAATCAAATGTTCAGAATTTGCTTAAACGATAAGGTTGTCGATTTTTTCAATTGCATTTACAAGTTTCATTAACTATTAAAAGACATACGTTAAGAGACTTTTGATAAACCTTCAAATAGAATATATCACACAAGAAATTTATCCAACTAGCGTGGACTTGCAAGATTCAACCACGTTCAGAATGCTATTAACAACTTCTCTGATTTGTAAATGAATTATTTGATGTCAAGTCAAGAGATCTATGTTTAGTACTATTCTCTGTGTATTACCATGTATTCATATGTGCATGGGCTTATTTAAAATTAGAAACATCGGTGCTAACAAACCCATATTATAGCACTTTATACAGTTTTGTATCTGGTACTCATATCATGGACATAATCAATCAGTAATTAGAAATCCGTTTATGGTACCTGCAGGTTCTTGTCGTAAACGTTTTGATTAGTAAGCAGTTTTCGAAAATGGAAATTTGTGATGAGCACAAGATTTTTTGTTGTAAATTTGAACCTGGGATTCGTCGTTTTACAGTCTAGAATTGAGTTGTCAGTTATAAAAGTATCGATTTAGTGGTTGAATTTGTGAATAACAGACACCACTATAGCCATGTTAAAGTGGTTCATCTGCAGACGTCAAAGTTGGTTGTGGTTAGTTTGAGTTTTGGACGAAGGATAAGAAAAAAACATTTTAGAATTCTAGCTCATCCATATCATTCCAAGCGTTGTACAATCCTTGAGCTTAGTTGGGTTTATCATGAGATTACTAAGGATAAATTGAAAACTTTCGAGTTTACTGACCAATTATTTCAGGTAAAAATAACTGATGAGAGTGTTTATGCAGAGCATACTGCAGATTATTTACGTGTATATAATTCGCGGTTACTCGTTTCTCAGACCAGAAGTTATTGTGTTAAAAAAGGAATTTTATAAAGACCCTTCACTGAAAACAGTTGAGTTCGGATCAAAAAAACAGTTTTACGCAGCTTAAGAACGTTTTTACGGATGGAATATAAAATATAGAAAAGGCATGAAAACTTTAACGTTGAACGTACCAAGTTTGGTATTTTTATGAAACCAGAGATTGAAGTCCCTTCGAAAATCAATCTATTTCGCTAAACATTTCTACCAAAGTAGGCTGCAAGATGTCATGACCTCATGACCCTAACAAGAGCAGAGCGTGTCTTGGTGAAATATATGCTTGAATTGTGCAAAATTGCGCATGTCTTACGAGAAAATGAAAATAACCTGGATTTGTATGCTTTCCAAAAAAAATCTAATTTGATGACCAAATTGAGACCATATTATCATTGTGAAGAAGTGATGTTGATATTTTCCACTGATGACGTTTACCCGTCCCCGAAGACAAAAATATTACAATCATGATAATTACTTCAACACTAAATTATTGTAATTCTATAAAATACTATCTAAATACTCTTGCCACAATGAAAATATTTTGCCATTGTGTTAAGTATAAAAAGTATAGAATTCCCTCAAGTATTACGCGTAGTTAGGCTATCTTATTACATTTCTCATCGTTGTATGTAGTTATATAAAATGTAAGTAATTGTTGTACTACGGTTTTTAATGCTCATTTACTGATGCGTAGACGTTGAAATGCAGATAGTTCAGATGCATATATTGCATAAAAATGCTAGAGCAGAACGAAACGCTGTTTCAACGATTTGACTTCTCCGCATCGTCAAAATGGCATCAAAGTATCCATGTTTTATGCAATTTTAGCTAATTGTAGGACTAATTGCTGGAGTAACCAATTGTTTTCAACGTCAGTGGAAACGCATTGAATATGCCAAGAGTTTGCATGCTTTTAGATAAATTCGTAGGAAAATTGAATTGTGTTTGTGGATTTGTCAGATTTTTTCCTGGATTATTTAAATGTCATCATTGTGGTGGTGACATATTTTGTAAAGTAAAGGCTAATGGAAGTGAAATAGTATGCTTATAGTTACATATAAATAGATTGATTGACGACATATGACATATTAGCTGATTATGCCGGATTGTCATTAAGAACAAATTAAAATCTATGTCCTTTCTATAATGTTGTTATTGTACACATTCAACTCATCCCTGCGTTTCTGTGATTTACCTTAGAGGTAGATGTTGTATGGCGCTACGAAAGGTGATAGTGACGGTAAAATGGTGGTGAGTTCTATGATTGATATTTGAAAGGTATATGTATAATGTAATTGCCATTGTAAGAAAACATTTTCAAGATATATTTAAAATGCTTGTAAAGGATCTTGTAATATATTGTTCTGCAGTATTAATTATACAAATCGACCGTTGTTGAAGTTACCACAATTAAAAACTTGTATATCCCTCGTTTATGCAACCCAATGAAGAATTAACACTACTTGACTCGAGTATTAAAGCGCAAATATGAAGATATCCTTTGAAAGTACATACTTTTGCAAGCGTCGGATTGCCCAAATTTACATGAGCACTACTACTTATCAACTCCATGAGTATTATCGTTCCATCTTTGCTCCTTGGATAAATCATTTTCATGGTATCGTAAAGCATATCAACATTCGTAAATAATTGCACCGTTTTCGTGTATGGCTGATTTTCAGCTTCATGTTGGATTGCGGGATCCGGATTCATCATCGCGCCGGAGTCAATACATAATGTTCATGGTGATAATTTATGAATAATAATTCAAAGAAATAATGTTACTAAAACCTTTTTTAAGGGTCTACAAGGTAAGGTATCCAATTCCCAAAATTAAAGCAGCAGATAAATTATTTGGAATAGGTCACTTTGGCGACATCCCGTCAGAATTCGTCGAGTGCAATTGATATCGTATATATATCGTACTTCTATAATATACTATAATGATGTAATTCGACAATGGAAACTAAAGCGGCTTTTATTTAACTAAATGACCCGCTTCATCTGTCCTTTTCATGGGAAATGGTGAAATAACGAGATCGTAGAACGTGTATGAGCATCCAAAAAATAATATTTGCACACTATGTATTCGTTATAATTTTCTTGATGTCAGCTCTCAGGTACACATATATTTTTCATGTAATTCTTTTACCATTTCCATTAAACGACTATTTTTTCACAGATTTTACATAACTAGCACTCATTAATATAATTTAAGGACGACGCATACAAAAACACGTGGTTGCTCAGACTACAGAAACAACTAAACGGACAAAAAAAGTGTGATTCATCTAAAAAAATTAATCTGTAAGAGATAAATACTTAGACATGACAAAGAAATCTATATCGTTAGACCAAATAAAATGTATGCAATTGTGTGATGTTGTTGGTGGCTGCATATTCGTTCTGACTTGACTGAAACATCATGTACAAAAAGTTATAATAGGATATTATAAAGTGTGAAACAACTCAGCACGAGGAAACATGCTCAAATAAAATAATGGTAGTGGTTGTAATACAGACTGGATACACAGGTAGTTATATTTTTATATTCCTATATATAATATATTTTGTAGTATTTTATATTAGTTTATGATTCGGAACTGGTGTTGCTGACTAAGGCGGTCTGCTTCATTGCGAGGGTATTTTCTGAAGATGATGACGAAGGTGATGATGATTTACATTCGGACGACGTTGTCACATGAGGATCAGTTTCAGTTGTAAATGGAACTTGCGAAGAAGATTGCTTGGTAATGATATTTTCTTTATTAGAATCACTCATAGGATCATCCTCCATTGGATCACTGGTAGTAGTTAGTTTCATCGCAAGTGACAGATCCTGTGCGAAATTTTAAGCATTCAGTCAGTCTCCTCTAATTAATATCCCCTTTAAACGAATTTCTTAAAAGCGTGCTTCTCTTCAAATACCTGCAAGATGTCTGTCTCTTTGTCTTCTACTAATTGGAAGGTTTCATTGAAGATCGTAAAATGCGCAAAGACACAGTTCAGGTGTGCATGGAGAGATAGGAGTACCACTTCCCTAAAGTGACTATGATACACGTGGGCAATTACATGGAACATTAATCGACATATCTTCTTCACAATCGGCTTGAATGACGAGGGGAATACGTTTGCTAAAACAACAGAAACACACATAATTATAGAAACATGCACAGTTGCGAATTACAAATAAAAGCAAGATTAATTACTGCACGAAAACACATTGTAATTACCAGACTTGGTTGGGAAAACGCTTTCATCGTTAATAGTTTTCTGAATAAACGTCATCACGTAATCAACATACTGCGGAGCGGCTACTTTTACCTTCTTTCCTTTCTCATCAAACCACAGGTATGTTCTGGAAAGAAACCAAAGGATTATTTTACAACCACATGTTATTAGGCACATATCTTATGCGGAAAATAATCTCCAGCAGACGAGCTGAAAATACATGTATGCAGACGTAATACATTTATTAGAGAACATGTTGTGTTACACTTACCTCATACCCGGACCAGTCATATCGGGACAGGTGGTGGAGGTACAGAATTCTGAAACTGTTCCATAAATAAGATTCACATGCTCGAACAATGCGATTGCTGAAAACAGACAAAAGAATTCAACATGAACTACATCCCACTGAATATTCATTTCATCCCATTAAAACTCCATACTTCGCAAAATGAAAGAGGACCCGTCTGCTTTCTTCCATTACAATACATCGGGAAAATTTCAGGAATGATGCTTTTACAAAACAAAGCATCTCTTGTAAGATCTCTAGATCTTGTATAGAAACAGTAGAACAATTCCTTGAGCGTCAGTAGTTCGCAAAAGGGAAAAAATAATACTTCGCGATCTCTATCAGGTTTCGCAGACATCTACGTTCTACAACAAAAGAGGAAGCACTCGAGAACCGAGTCTAATTTGGGAGTATAGCGATGACGCAAATGGGTATTCATTGATTGAGTAACCATTTGTTCAACCAAGCATCACTCCATCTCTTCTTTTCTGCCGTTTTCTTGCAGCAGTAGCAAAGTAGTTTTCCATCAGTTTGCTTCGTTATCAAAATAATAATAAAGATTTTTAAACCAAAAATCATCGACACTAATTTCATGTAGAAATATTCACTGATCAAATAAACGCCTATATCTACCCTACATACGAAATATTTTTATATAAAAAACATCGCGGTGCAACGTCGCATTTCATTTCCTACTCACAAAGGTCCTCTCATTTGCTAAACACTGACTGAAAATCTCATTAAATATCAAACTCATCTGACGCATGAGTATCCTAGCCCTGTCATTTCTCAAATCCTTTGTGTTTACTTCATTAACTCAGAGAGGACAAAATACATCGAAATAACACACACACATAATATCAAGTCGCTTCCTCTTTCATTCTATCATGACATCGCATCAAGTATGTAATATCGTATATCTACAGACTTTTATGTATAAAATGCATATACTTTTTTCCTTGAGTAACGAAAGAAGATAATATAAAAAAGTGCTAAGAACTAGGATATAGCAGATAACATCCTTGCCATATAGCATGTATACATACATCGATATTTTATGCACACACGATTATCTCTGAAAATAAGTATTAGTGAGAAGATTATATAAGTTAGAACGTACTCTGCGACGCCATCCACTCATTTTCTTCTAGTCCAACTGGCATTTTAACCAGTCGTTTCAAATCAGTCTCCCTAAGATGTCTTTCAAGAAGAGCAGACTCTGATCGGAAGAG
>JAQFZW010003287.1:0-13487 GCA_034687055.1 Heteromurus nitidus
GGTTTTCGGTGATGCTCTTTCGAATGGAAAAGGAATTATTCAATTCCGAGGCGGCGTTGTACACCTAAAGCCATTGTCAGTCAGACTTGCTTACATACACCTATACATTTATTCGCTAGGCTCACTCCACGTTCATCCTAAAAGTTAAGTCAACGGTTGATTCAACGCTGAAATGTCCCAAATTTTGATAAGTCTGTCACTGCCTACAGTGATCAGTAGGTTCCTGCTCTCATCTACATGCAGTGTAACAACGGACTGCTTGGCTTCGTGGAAGGAAGCGAGGGATGCCCGACTGGAAAGCAAGATGAAAAGATTTGAAATTAAAAAGCTACAATTCCAGCAAATTTAATATCTGTAAATACTTACTCATTGTCTGCAATTCCAGTGTAACACGGGTCGCAAACGCGAATGTCAAATTCAAACCCCATCTTCGGCAGAGGCGAGCGCCTGGTAGAACACTTATCACAAGTAGCCTTCCCGCACGCTCTGCAATGATGCTGACGCTGACCAATTGTCTTGTTCTCCATCATGGCACGTAAATTCCAGAAGAAAGGTCTTTTGCATACTTCACACACATCGGACTCCTTCCATTCAGGCGTCTGTGTTCTTTCCCCTTTCATATTCCAGGCTACCAAAATCGCATCTTCACCACCAGATACCAACTGCTGTGACCTGTTTAGGTACGCCAGTCCAGTAACTTTCCCCCTGTGGCAAATTTTTTAACAACATGTTGTTACTTTTGGATTCAATCAACGCAAATCAAATCATATTACAATATCATTTCCATTTACTTGTGACCCTGAAGCTCGTAAACCGTCCCTTTCTTTCCTCCGATATCCCAGACACATATATTTTGATCAAACGATCCGGAAAATAAGAATGACGTGTGTGGATCCCAAAGTAAAGAGCGTACAGACCCTGAGTGTCCCTTGAATGTTGTAACACATGTAAGACTGTCATTCCCAGCTAACTTTAGCATTGTAATTTGTCCACTATAGTCTCCAACGAAGGCATGATCAGTTAAGGTGTCGTATCTAAATATCACAGAATAAAATTGCTACATAAGATCCGATGTTGAAATAATTTGTCATTTTAACGAAATTAAAACTTACTGGAGTGCAGTGCACCAGGCGCCAAAAGTATGAGTAGCTACTATATTGGATGAACGAGCATCTGCCCATTGAAACGTTTTATCCCGTGAAACGCTTAAGACACGTCCCTTTTCAAAGTGTACTCCAACAACACGTGCAACATGTGACAAATAATCTCTTCTATGTTCAAGCTTATTACAATCAGGAGCTAAGTTGAATTCCATCACGGTTCCATTTTCAAGACCAACAAAAACTAAACGTGACTCCGCTGATGTAAACCACACGAAAATACATGACGCTTGGGAGGGTACATATTGGCATATGCTTGGCCAATACTGTCCAGAATCCCTTTTCAACCAGACTTGAACCGTCCTAACAAATTTAAATTTGCATACAATCAAAAATCGTCCACAAACTGATCTTGAAATTTCATAGCGAATTACTTACTTATCGTCACCAGCAGTAATAACTCCATCTTCGTCGGGAATAAGCATAACATCATTTAGATCGTCTGTAAAACTGCAAATAAGCATCACGATTGCAAAATATAAATTTCAGAATGGTGTTGTCGTCATAATTCATACTACAAAATATAAAACATATTATACCCTTCAACTTTCCCCACGAGCACAGGTTTCTTATTCGTTGCAAATTTGACACCGGGTTTGATTTCCGCAGCCATTTTGGATGCAATTTTTCACTCCAAGTATCTAGAAATAGACCAACAATTAAAATAAGTTACAAATTTATGAAATAAAATCACACTTTTACTCAAAATCATTTAATATAATCCATTGTTGACAGTATACAGTAAAAATTATAGTCTTAAAAATCCTCTACACTCTACGAATTACACCTCTCTCATTTTTTTACGTTTTGTGTTATTATTAAAAAATCCACTTACGGTTTACCTTCCAAACAAATTACAAGTATCCCAATTAGTCACCAGCAGCTTCCTCCAGGCATAAGGTATGTGAACGCAAATTTGATTGTGGATATATTTAAAGATAAACGCCTACAACTATACAAAGCCCACTAATAACAACTGACAACGACCCATTCCAACTGTACACACATATATATTTTATATATAAATGTTTACTTTTGCTCCAACACGCAGCCAACTTTACTTTTTAACAACAATCTTTCCCTTTCACATTTAACAAATGACAAGACTCGCACAAAACTTCACCACTTATTTGACAGTGCTCTTGTTCATAGGTACTTGCACCCAAATTTTATCTCTTAATGTCTTAATCACGTGTGTCTTTATATTTATATAGGAAAATGGTTATTTTGTAACCTTCACAATTACAGCGCACTTGAATTATTTACTACGTGTCCCATCCGCCCAACTTGAATCCAAAATATTCCAAGTCCCGATTGAGTTTTGAGTGAGACAGGCACACACACACACACACAAATTCACATCGCAAATGTAGAAACGAAGTGCGAGAAATACACCCAAATGTTTTCCTCGGCTCTCCATTCTCTTGCATGCATTCTGGGTGACCACTTTGGGCATTCTCTGAATTCATCTCTCTTTTCTTATAGCAGCAGCATAACAGCAAATACAGACAGACTGCTTCACATTTTGACTCACCTCTCATCAGCCTTGGAACTT
The DNA here is from genome assembly GCA_034687055.1 of Heteromurus nitidus. NCBI lineage: Eukaryota > Metazoa > Arthropoda > Collembola > Entomobryomorpha > Entomobryidae > Heteromurus > Heteromurus nitidus. The sequence continues at coordinate 2,716 of JAQFZW010003287.1, forward strand.
TGAAAAAATGAGAGAATTGAGAGGAAGGGGAATGGACACAAAAACATATAAACTTCTTCGGGTAAGTATGTGTGCATGTATTTTGATGGGGAATATGTGCAACAACATAGAAGCACAATTTGGTGAATGAGAGGATTTTTTGTGTTTTCACATTTCACACAGAGTCCTCCTTCCTATGGAGAAGAGACTGAAATTAATTTAATTTGTAAACATTACAATTACATAAATAAATGTGTAGGATACGGAAATGGATCAGTTAAATCGACCAAGGACTCGAGGTTTGGAAGCGTCCGAAGCTGAAGAAGATGTGAAAGCTGTGAAAGCGGCGCTCAAGGAGCCCCAAAGGTTTATCAAAAGGGCACATCAAAAACTGAAACATGATTATGGCAGGGATGAGGACTTGGATGAGGAAGAGCGGATTTTTTATGAGCAACCAGCTTACGAGGATGAGGAGAGTGAGGTGAAGCCTGGAACGAAGAGGAAGCGGGGAGGAGGACGACGAGGCAATTTTAGGAGGAGGATTGTCAGAAGTTTGGGGGATGGGGGAGGAGAAGATGAAGTAAGAAGGCCGATGTCGGCAAGATTGGCTGCTATTCTGAAGGTAAAAATACATTTTGTAAAGAGATGAATAAGTGTAGTAGAGCAAACGCAGGATTTAATGTGTATTTTTTCTGGACTCTCTTTTTACAAGGAGGAATTGACGCCAAGAATTGTTCCATACAATCGGTCTTCTATTGAGTTGAATCAAATTTGGCATACGCTGGGAGATATTGTTTCTATACATAAGGACTCCGTCAAATATTTTGCTCAAATACTTGGCTTTCATACTGATCAGTTTTGCGAACGATATGCGTCTATAAGGTGGCTCATTCCTAAATGGAAACTTGATGACACCAACAGCCCACCATTGTCTGCTGAATGCTTTGAAAGTGGTAAGTTTGACAAATGGAGTGGTTTGTTTCTGTATTGAAAATGACGTTCAAGATAGAAGATTATAATTTAATGGTGAATGTTGTTTGTTTGCAAATATAGCTGTGCCCCATGATGAGCCTGTTAGCTTGAATGGTTTCAAATTTGAACTCCGCCCTTCGTCACATTACTTCGAGCCTGAGCATCCCCAAACCGTAACAAGAGACAACTATTACTTATACAATTCAGAGAAATGCTACTTTGACTCCTCCTCACCCACCCTGACGTCCGCAGACAAACGTTATTAATTTAATGAAAATTTAATTCTAACGTCGATGTATCTTCGGTTTTTACTTTTTACAGTATTTTTATACGAATATTCAATGTAATATTACTACATTTACTTTTGTAATAATATACAATGTTTCCGTTCTTGTGCGTGCCAATAAAAAGTCACGAGCCAACTTCGCTTGTTCGCTGCATATATGTGTCGAAACACTTGAAATTAAGCATAATCCCTATCCTGACAATAATTTTGACTTAAAGTTGAACACATGTTTAATATTAAATGTTAACTAGATCAAGACCAAATTTACCAACTTTGTAATTTCGAATTTAACAACTTTTACGCATTTTGTTTAGATTTGATTGGTTTGCAGAATGATCCTTTCGGTTTCAAGAATTCACATGGAATCCCACCACAACTGATAACATTAATGTGCATACTTTTTCTGTACAACCCCAATGAAAACTGAAATGACCCGTTCACTGTGCATAACTACCTTGATTTTCACATTTAATTCCTAGAATGCGATTTTGATTCTTTGAGAAGGTGGTTATTTTATTATTCTTTTTTGCTTTGGACAATGACAATCATTTTCACATATAACAAATAGACATATACATACTTACAAGTTTAGAACATCCTTGAACAAAGCTGGGTGCAGAAGGACAAAATTAATCATAGCATATATTGCATTGCAAGTCTTGCAACCCGAGGGAAAGTGCCGGAGTTTCCCGGAATGCGAATTTCAGATCCGATGTTTTTACGAAAAAAGCAGGCGATTGAGGAAACTTCACAAATGGCAATGTGATCTCGTACTGGAACATGACAAACATACAAGAGTCTAGCTTTGGGTGATATACAGTGGCATCCGCTATATTCTTATGGAAGACCATTGGCTATGCTATTATCTATATCCATGCAAAGATAGGAACGAGGAACTGAAGTAAAGTAGGAATGTAGCAAAAAAAGTATTATTAGTATTAATAAGGTATACATCAGTATACGGTAGATTTTTCCTGATTTTACACTAAACTACGTGATTTCCAACAGTATTATTCATTAATTGTGATTTTCAAATTTATCCTTTATACATTCCATTTGAACACATTAACGGCAATCCAGTTCAAACGTTTCGAAATGTATTGACGTAAATTTATGAAATGATCAGAAGTTCTGATTTCACGATCTAAACATTTTTAAAATGTTGGGTCGCAAACAAAGCCTTCGGCCAGAGCCCATTCTGTCGGATTATGGGCCTGATGAAGCACTTAGCGAACACGCGGACATTGAATGGGTGAGTTGATAGCTTGATTAACCAATGAAGGCGTTAATTTCACGTGTTGAGGGTTATAATGGAGCAAACATTTGTTTTATTCACCATTTTGTCAGACCTGGGTCCGAAGGCTTCTTAGATTATGTGCACTTGCCTCCCTCGTGTCAGTATGCGTAAACACACCACGGACATTCGAGAGATATCCATTCCTGCAGTTTACGACGTTTGGTACGGATATGATTGTCACTTTTCTGTTCACCGCTGAGATGATTGTCAAAATGAACATGCGCGGCTTGTTCAAGAAACCTAACGGCTATTTTAAGGACCGCTGGTGTATCTTTGATTCGTTTATGGTGTTCTTTCATTGGATTTCTTTGATACTTCAAATGTTCGAGATTATGGGGCTTGCACCAAGGCAAGCACGAGATACTCATTTTTTAAAATCATACTACATGTCATTCACTAGCTTGATAATAGGAACTAATGAAATGCTTTCCTGAATTCAACAGCTTTTCCTATTTATCCATACTACGGTTTCCGCGACCTCTCATAATGATACGATTCATACGGGTCTTCCTCAAATTCCAGATGCCAAAGTCACGAATCAATCAAATCTTTAAGCGCTCCTCACAACAGATTTATAACGTAACGCTATTTTTCGTTTTCTTCATGAGTTTGTACGGTTTGCTTGGGGTGCAATTTTTTGGGGAGCTCAGAAATCATTGTGTCCTCAGAGGAACTAATAGCAGGTAAGAATTAACGAAGGTGTTCTAATGGACAGAACTCTTCTAGTTTGTCTAGGAGTGAAATCAATTGAATTGTGTAACATAACTTTCTCCACTTTCTCCAACAGCCATGTCACAATCAACAGCTTAGCCATTCCAGACACATACTGTTCCACGGACAACGAATCTGGATATCAATGTCCAGACGGCTTTGAATGCATTAGGCTTGGTAAACTTACAACTTTCTCTCTGATATGATAAGTTATGCCGTTATTCAGTGGGTGAAAGTGAAAGTGCCTATATATTCGTTCTAACCTTCTCTCCACTTTCACAGAGATTTCACGGAAGAAGCAAGGCTTTGCTGGATTCGATGAGTTCGGTAAGTTAGGATAGAATATTTATCTGTTGGTGCTTAAAAAGCATACTGAAATCAGCATTATTGCTCAAATAAATATATGTTTGCACTTGATTACAGCTACCAGCTTATTCACTGTGTACCAGGCATCCTCACAGGAAGGGTGGGTGTACATCATGGCTCGTGCAATAGACTCTCTTCCAGGGTGGCGAGCACCTCTTTACTTCGTAACGATGATATTCTTCTTGGCGTGGCTGGTAAAGAACGTTTTCATTGCTGTGATAACTGAAACATTTAACGAAATTCGAGTTCAGTTTCAACAAATGTGGGGAACGCGAGCTACGGGTAGACTTGCGGATGATCACGCGATCAGGGTGCTGACGGGGGATGATTTCGGGTGGAAATTGGTGCAAATTGATGGTGATAAACAGAAAGGGCTAGCTCCGTGGCCGTTTCAAGTTATCCTAATGTCGGCAGCGTTCAGGTTAAAATATTAAAATTCTAAGAAGACTTGAATGAAATATTTTCATATTTCAAATAATCAAAAAAATTCTCCCGTTACCATTATTTTAGGCTTTTGGTTATGTGTGCAATATTGGCAAATGCCACTTTCACCGCAACGATGCATTTTAGCACTGCACCTGGCGAAGATGACCGGCCACCCGAAGTGATTAATAAGTATTATTATGCAGAACTGGGCTTCACAATCTTCTTCGATATCGAGGCTGTGTTCAAGATCTGGTGCTTAGGTCCACGGGGCTACTTCAAACAGTCAATCCATAAATTTGAGTTACTTTTAGCAATCGGGACTTCCGTCCATGTGCTACCAATACCTGGGTTCTATTTGAGTGGTTTAACATATTTCCAGGTATGAAACATGTTTTACAATGACCATGACCTAAACTTAGAAAAGCATTGTAGAAGATATAGCTTCAAGCAAAACGTATTTTCTCCATTTTATGTGCAATACAGGTGCTTCGCGTAGTGAGACTGATGAAAGCTTCACCAATGCTTGAAGATTTCGTTCACAAAATTTTTGGACCTGGCAAAAAGCTCGGCTCACTGGTCATCTTCACAATGTGTTTACTCATCATTTCCTCCAGCATTTCTATGCAGTTATTCTGCTTTCTCGCAGATTTTACCAAGTTTGAAACATTTCCCGAAGCTTTCATGAGTAAGAGAAATCACTTTCCATATTCATCGTTGAAACTGAAATATCGGTTTTTGACCTCACTGAAAACTGAAACCAACTTTCTAAGTAAATGTATAAATGACTTCTCTCTCTAGGCATGTTTCAAATTCTGACTCAAGAAGCTTGGGTTGAAGTAATGGATGAAACAATGGTTCGAACTTCGGATACACTCGCTCCCATTGTAGCAATGTACTTCATTCTATACCATCTCTTCGTAACTCTGATTGTGTTGAGTCTTTTCGTCGCTGTCATCTTGGATAACTTGCAGCTGGACGAAGATATCAAGAAATTGAAACAGTTGAAGTTCCGAGAGCAGTCTGCTGAAATCAAAGGTAGGGCGAGGACAAGAATGATGTAGTACTTGATATTTATATAAATAATCAACAAATCACCTTTTATATTAATTAAATGTTTTTGAACGCAGAGTCACTTCCTTGGCGTTTACGAATGTTTGAAAAGTTTCCCGACAGTCCTCGAATGGCTCGGCTAAATAAATTGCCATCAGATTTCATTCTGCCGAAAGTCCGAGAATCCTTCATGAGACAGTTTGTAAGCGAGGTGGACGATGAGGACAATATTAACCCAATCATCCTGGGAAATCATAAACTCAATTGGTGTATCGAAGAGCCCCTTCTGTATAGAAAGCAGAGAGTGCTGAAATTACTTACTCCAACGTTGCGTGTCCGAAGCATGAACAAACTCCTCAAGAAGTGAGTATATACGCTTAGTTTCACATGACATTGCAACTGCGGTGAAAGTACTCATGCGATAAAAAAACGCTTGTACTGTGTGAACTTTTTTTTGTTGCTTACCATAGATATTTTGCAACAGCACTCATCTCAGACTCCAACAATCAACGAATGGTTCTTGGCGATTCTGGCCCCATACCTGTGCCAGGGAAGGGCGGTTTCGGACCACAAGGAACAGTGAATTTCAAGAATAGAATTGACCAGAGAAAGTCGATGCGACGAAGTATTCGATCTGGATCTCTGAAGTTGAAGCAAACTTATGAACATTTCTTGGAAAACGGACAGGCTGGTGCGCTAACACGAATGTTAAGGAGTCCACATGATATCGATATCAAACTGCTACAAGCAAAGAAGCAACAAGCTGAAATGCGACGGTAAGTGTCCATTATCTCGAGGGAAAGTAATGGGGAACGTAGGGACACCAAATAGATTTTCTAATGTGTTTTTGGCTGTGGATGAAGGAATCAACGAGAAGAAGACTTGCGAGAAAACCATCCACTATTCGACACTCCATTGTTCTCCGTTCCGAGAGAAAGCAAGTTTCGTAGAATCTGCCAGACCTTGGTTTCTGCTCGCTATGATCCAAAACTGCGCGATCCTATTACCGGCCAGGAGAGGAAGATGAAGTACAAGCGCATGCATAACTTACTTGGCTTAGTGCCGTATCTGGACTGGATGATGATTTTTGTGACGACAATTTCATGCATGTTCTTCGCCTTGGAAGCTCCTTCCAATCGGGTGATGGATCAATTGCCCCTGCAAATAGCTGAATACGGCTTTGTGACGCTTATGAGTTTGGAGTTGAGTCTCAAGATCTTGGCTGATGGGATGGTCTTCACTCCTAACGCTTTCCTTAAAGATGCTGCCGGAATACTCGATTTATTTATCTACATTGTTAGTTCATATGTTCATAACTATAAAACGACAATATTTAACAGAGTTCATATTCGGCAATCGACAAGTGTTGAAACGTTCTCTACTTCTTGTGTTTTCCAGGTTAGCTTAGTGTTCGTTTGCTGGCTTCCAGACGAGGTGCCACAAGGTTCGGGGGCACAGGCTCTCATGGTTCTACGCTGCCTCCGCCCACTTCGGATCTACAATTTAGTACCTCACATGAGAAAAGTAGTGTTCGAACTATGTCGTGGTTTCAAGGAGATCTTGTTGGTATCCATTTTGCTGATTGTACTCATGTTCGTCTTCGCATCCTACGGTGTGCAACTCTTTGGAGGAAAACTGGCCAGATGTAATGATCCAAATGTGACAATGCGAGAAAATTGTACTGGGATTTTCAAGAGGAGAATATTTGTAACCAAAATGAGGGTTGAACCTGGGCCTAATGAAACTTATCCATCCATTTGGGTCCCTCGAGTCTGGTAGGCGCGATTGTAATTTTCTGCGTTTTTTATTATGTCCGCAATTATTCTGTTGAGATATGCTCAAAACGAGATTTCTGAAATGCAGGTCGAATCCTAGACGGTTTGATTTTGACAATATTGGTCATGCAATGTTGGCCCTTTTTGAAACTCTCAGCTTTAAAGGATGGACAGATATTCGAGATGTTCTGGCCAAGACAATTGCTCCGGTATAATATTCATTCATTGATATTGAGGCTTGTGAGAAATCTCGTCTAATATTTAACTCGGATTTGCTCTCCATTGTTGCAGATTCACGCGTTGTACATTCACGTTTTCGTCTTCTTGGGATGCATGATTGGCTTGACATTGTTTGTCGGCGTGGTCATTGCGAACTACTCCGAGAACAAAGGTACCGCACTTCTTACCGTTGACCAGAGGCGATGGTGTGACCTCAAGAAACGTCTAAAGATTGCTCAGCCACTTCATCTTCCACCTCGCCCGGATGGACATCACGTTCGCGCATTTGCATACGATGTCACACAGCACATTTGGTTCAAGCGATTTATTGCGGTTGTCGTACTAGCAAATAGTGCTCTCCTTTGTATTCGGGTAACACAATTTTTATGGGTCACTTGCGACTAATTAATTCCATATCAGTTCAGTCATAGTTTGTTGAATTTATTCCATATTGAATGTCAATTAACAATAATATATTGTTTCAGTGGGAAAAAGAGGACGAAGCTCCAAAAACAACACCATTAATACCACCGTTGAAATCTTTGTCATCCGTGTCGACAAAAACATTATCCTCAGTTTCCACCTCGTTTACCTGCGTCTTCGTAGTTGAAGTACTTCTCAAAGTAATTGCATTCACTCTGAGAGGTTATTGGCAGTCTCGAAGAAATCGATACGATTTGTTCGTCACTGTGATGGGAGTCGCTTGGATTGCAGTTTGGAACATGTTCGCTGGGGTACGTTGTTCCTTTCTGGAAAAGTGCCTAAACGTGTATGCGCTGCTGCTATCACGAGCCGAATGAAACTAATGACATCTTCATTTCTATATGTCATCGCCGTTTTTTTCTCGTTGCATATTACAGAGATATCCTGACATGTCGTTAACATTTGGGTATTCCGTGATCATCCTACGCTTTTTCACCATCACGGGAAAGCATGCCACTCTGAAGATGTTGATGCTCACGGTGGTCGTGTCTGTCTACAAGAGTTTCTTTATTATCATGGGAATGTTTCTTCTGATTGTGTTCTACGCATTCGCTGGCGTCATTCTCTTCGGAACCGTAAAGTATGGGGAAGGTGTGAGCAGACATGCAAATTTTGGCACAGCTGCCAAAGCAGTCTCGATGCTATTTCGGATTGTGACTGGAGAGGACTGGAATAAAATTATGCATGATTGCATGGTGCAGGTATACATGCTTTCTCTCCATTAATCAATTCACATTTGTTCCTGTTCTGTTACGGATACTGGCACAAATACAATTACTTCGTGGGGATAGTCATGGTCCACAATATCGAATATGAAGAATTAGAATGTGGAATTTGCCACGGCTAAAATGACTGATTTTTTTTGTTACAGCCACCATACTGCACAAACGGACGGAACTATTGGGAAACTGATTGTGGGAACAGTACAGCAGCTATGGCCTTCTTTTGTTCCTTTTACGTCATTATCACGTACATTGTTCTGAATCTTCTTGTAGGTAATTTCCAAAAAGAACGTATCTCAGATTGAAAGCGGACTGCTTTTAGGCAATATTCTTTTATGATGACGAAAAATACATGATGTGATACAAAATTGTTTTTACCTGAATGCTAGCTATCATTATGGAGAACTTTACCCTGTTCTATTCGAACGAGGAGGATGCACTCCTCAGCTATGCCGACATACGTAATTTTCAAAACACATGGAATATTGTGGACGTTTTTCAACGCGGAATGATACCTGTGAGACGGGTAATTCTCTTAAATTTATGCTGCTCTGCATCACTAAAATGTTTGGGACGGTCTATAGCAATTTAATGGGATGTGGTCAATTAGGTGAAATTCATTTTACGACTCTTAAGAGGCCGATTGGAGGTGGATCCCCAAAAGGATCGTGCACTCTTTAAGCACATGTGCTATGAAGTGGAAAGGTAAAATGGTGTTACTTTTACCTGAGTTAACATTGCTAATACTTTGTATCGATAGATTGATATCCATGGGCTAAATCGTTGAATAATGCAATATCATGCACAAATTGGTTTTATCAGGTTGCACAACGGTGAGGACGTTACATTCCACGATGTACTGAATATGCTTTCATACCGATCAGTAGATATTAGGAAGGCTTTGCAGCTTGAAGAACTGTTGGCACGGGAGGAGTTAGAATTTATAATTGAGGAGGAATGCGCTAAGCAAACCATTCGAACTTGGCTGGAAGGTTGTCTAAAACGTATACGAACGGTAAGAAAAAATGGTGAAAAATGTGAACGAAAAAAATCATGGACATAAATTTGTCAGCATTTTTCAACAGCCACATTTATTGAATTAAAAACAGAAACAACTTCAGCAACAGCAACAAGCTACTTTATTAGCCGGTCTACGAGCAAGCAATGAACAGTATTCATTACCACCGCCACCTACAATGACTACCCAAGAATCAACGGATCAACCGTTAATCCCCGGAATTTCAGGAACTTCGCCAACAATCTCAAATTTGGCTACTCCGACAACAGGGCACACATCGACACTATTAGCTCAATCTAGTTCATCAGTAACATCGCCGTCTTATCCAGAGCATCAAGAAGGACATCCACCTCATCAACACCCACCATTCGTGGTGCAGCCTTCAGTGAGCTCGACAACAGGCTCGTTGGGACCCGAACCAACTAAATCCGCCATGAAACAACGGCTTGGAAGATCGCTGGATATGAGTGAGCCTATTTCCGTTTCCCATGTATCCTCATCATCCCGCTCGGATAGCGTAAGTTCTGGGAGCGATGTCAAAAGGCTCTCATTTTTAGTGGCGAAGGACACTCAAGGGCAGCAGTCTGCAGATGGGATCTCTTGGGATGAGCAGCAGGCTGGTGGGGTGCATGGCCAGCCCAGTTTTGATGCGAAGGGGAAGCCTGTGCCGAAAAAGGGAGTATCGGATTTTCATAATGGGGCTTCGTATGGACGGAGAGTTTGCGATATTCGAGGTTGGTGGGGTGAAACGTTAACGAATGAAAATGATTAAACCGAATTTGAAAAATGAATACAATTGGTTCTCGTGCCAAATAAATGGTAGATCCATAAGCGTTTATTTGTAAGAAACGCTTTAAATAGCTAATTAATGCTTTTGTGGACAAAAGTCGGAATAAATAAAAACTACCCTTATTAAGGAAATTTCATTTGAAGTGCTGTCCGAATCAGATAAAAATATTATACAAAGTTTGCATCCCTGGACCCGACACTGATATGACTCGTTGAATTAGATTAGATTTCATATTTCATATAAAAGTGTTTCATCATGAATTACGAACATTTTCTATAAAAGCTGGCTGATGTCCAGACAGACTGCCGAGTTCAGTTCTGTGGAAGAGCCATGGAAAATCAATGTGCTTTGAGAATCAATGGATCGGTCTAATGAGTATGCATGAGTATGAATAATCTTTTGCTCTTCCATCAATCCTGAATAAGTTTGATCCACATCAAGTGCCAGAAACCGCAAAGGAAAGTGTTCATTTTGCTACGGGATCTGTTAGTAGCATGTACTGCGTCCTATGCTGGCTGCTGGTCAACTGCAACATTTTTACTCCTTCGCCCACTTCACAAGGCTGAACCTTTTGGAGACACACACTGTTGGATTCGTTACAGGCCCGTTCCCCTTGCGGGCTTTTCCCCGCCGTGGTATATTTCCCCGTTTGGCGTTTTCCCCGCCAGGGCTTTTCCC
>JAQFZW010003288.1:0-13482 GCA_034687055.1 Heteromurus nitidus
ATGGACATTTTGGTTCCCAGACATACAGAATTATTAGCACACAACTCATTACATATGACACTGACACCGCTTGCTTCGATAATATTAAAGAAGTTGATGTGAGTGTGCAGTGGTGTGGTAGTCAGTCGTCGGTCGACGACGACGACGACGGCTTCATGCATCATCTCTCACTCACTATCACCATAATAGCCCTTTTTATACACATGAAACGGGGCGAAGAAGTCTTACGTTCCTCTTGTATTGTCTTGTATTACAATTTCGCTGGAAAAATGACACCGAAGAAATGCGAAATGATAAAAGTCGTAAAAAGTTCATTCCTTGCGTATGCGACGACAATTACTGCCACTGTCCCACTTTAACTTCTATCCCGATTTAATTGCCTGTTTTCCACTGTATGCAGGAATGAGTTTTATCTCAGTCAGTTCGTTGTTCTAGCTCAAGCTCCGTCATTCCAAGTTGATAAACGCGTCAAATGAGACATGGTTTTGCAAAGACGGAGGGTTGCTATTTGTACTTGGCTTACATATATATTTTTTAAAGATTTTTTAATTAGATTAATTCCTTTTTATTTTTTAAACAACTTTTGACAGTATTTTCGCTGAAGGGAAGTTTTACATTAAAGTTACGATTAGACCGGTGAAAGGTTTTTTTTTGCATGCGGTGTTAGCATTTTTGCAATTAACTTTGTTAATATTTTCACGGGTGACACGTCGACTGTCATAGTAGCAATGGCTCATTCTGGAAAGAAGGATTCACTAATGCATTTGCCTGAGAAATGTTCGAAGGTAATATGAGGCATTTCACAAGCATTCTTGGAAAATCGTCCAACACAATTTTAATAAATAGTATGTATTAGATATTAGGATATATTCCTGTAAAGTGGCTCGTGAGTAATAATTTGCAGCTTTAACTTGTTTAATTTGAAAACATGCCTAACCATGACAATGTACCGTATGATTTATATAGAATCATGACCCTCCGTTCTTCCCAGTTGGAACCGAAGTGAGTGCTAGTTACAAAGGAGCATTTTGTTCTTCTAAGGTGACCAGCCTTGAGCGAAAGATAACTTGCAAGGTAAAATTTATGATTTTAGATAGTCTTTTAGATTATATATATAACTATCATTGAACTAATATTGAATATGACTCCCGTCCACATTGATTTCTTTACTAGGTTCGCATTTTAACTGGGCCCTTTGCAGGAAGGGTGTATTCAATCGAGGAGGATAATATTTCAGGTGAATTTGTGCGAGGGGAAGTTATTCGAGTCAATGCCAATGTTGACACGTATTACGCTATAGACGCGGAAGCTCTTGTGTTGTCGGTTCAAGATCAGAGTCAGTACACGGTAGTCTTCGATGATGGTGATGTTATCAAACTTGGACGGTCCAAAATCTTTCCAAAAAGCGGAAGTCACTATGGGGATAGTGTATCACTTAACATCACCCCGCTCATTAGTCCCAGACAATTTGCCGGAGTAGTTAGATCATCATCCGCAGCGACTCAGAGGACGGCAAGAGTTTCAGGAGCTACTGCTGGAACTTCGAGCTCCACAGTCGCGAGGTCATCTTCCCTTGCGGAAGTCGAGGATGAACCTACACCAGGGACTTCGCAGCAAATACGATTGGAACTCGAAGCAAGCAAGACATTGCAACGAGAGAAAGGATTGGAGGAGCAGAAAGGAAAACCAAATAATGATGACAACAATGCAACCGGAGGTATGTCTATTTTTTGTTGATTTGTATGTTAAACCGCTGGGAGTACATTTAAAATATCATGACTCACTTTTTATCCATAAATATTGAAATGTGTGAACATTTAAAACCTTTGACTTGTATGTAGCTGCTACGAATGGTGGTGAAGGGTCATCCAATGATCTCGCGAAGTCTTCGTAAGTGACTATGAAACTCTTGTCAATTTTCTGCCATGCATGAGAAAATGTCTATCTTACAATTAATCTAATTAATAATCTTGAATGTGATGTGTCACATTGCAGGTTGCAAAAGGGGGCCAAACGGGGTCGCAAGGCTGGCACTAAAAATAAGCGGCTTAATCCTGTAACAGGTAGCTCTAACAAAGTTAATGTTTAGCCTTTCATTTCCCTAATGAATATTTAATATTTAAGTAAGTACTTTGGGTTTGATTGTACTCAATTGCTCTCCAGGAGTTGAAAAGCAAACTGCTAACGTAGCGAAGAGCGGCCGGGGAGCAACATCTCGAGTTCAGGATGGTGCTGAGACTTCCAGGATTCTCACTCGCCAAGTTACCCTCCAACGCGATACCGAAGCAGCTCAAGTAAAAGGTATCATCACATTCGAGTTGTAGAAATTGATCAAACAAATATCCTGAACTTGCAATGCAACGGCATTCATATTAGCATATCAATATGTCTTTTTTCCCGTAAATCAATAGATCAAGTGACACGACTGAACGAAATCGTCAACGCCAAGGGCTATGGAATACCTGACTTGGCAAGCCCGCCTGTGGGACAAAGACATAATTTCATCCCCGACTTGAGTTAGTTAAAACAATTTTTATTTTCATGCATTCACATTCTCAAGTGCTACAGATTGAGCTTACGTCTCGTCACACACTTAATATATATCTATATCTACAATTTCTTCATTAGCGGGAATAACCGATTCTGAAGACCGGATGAGCATTCTTGAGACTGCCATTAACGGGTTGGCAGCAAAGTACTTCAAGATTTTGGAGGAGAAGGCCAAGTTGGAGGCTGAAAACGGAAGGTGAAACAGGAACATGTTTGATACAATAATAACTTGCAAGACATTGCTAGTTGTTATAATTACTTTAATAAGACTGTTACCAAGACTAAATAACTAAAAGATTGAATTTGCAATAAGTTGTTATATAATATGGCATGTGATCCATTTAAAGAAACATAGTTTTAGATCCTCTAATTTGTACAACGTATGTTCGTATATATTGTTACTGACCATCAGCGTCAGTATAATCTTAGAAACCTTTTAAAGCCCATTGGGTTGTAGACAACTTGTAGACTCTCTAGAAATGAATTGGAGTGTCTGCAGTGTTTTAAGTACTGTTTAAGATGATAAGGTATTTCGTATAGATCATGTCTCTATCGAATTATGTATGGTGATATCTGATCATTTCAAAGCCTTAACTTTATAAAATATAAACTGTTTAGTCAGCAATCGTTGTAAAATAATGTCTATAGTCTATAGTTTTATTTTAAGACATGCTTATAACGCAATTTCCCAGAACTTCTTCGCGATTTGCCCAGCTCACAAATGTACCTCCTCTCACGAAATTCTGCATACGCGTCCTCAAGCTGGCAAAGACAAAGGAGGTCACCCTTTGTAGTCATCACCTGAGCAAGCTACGAGGCAAACCTGAAGCTGTCAACAAAAACAATTTTTTCTTCATAAAGAAACTACCACAAAATTTCGTGGATATAACACAAGGATCATAACATGTCATAAACGTATGAAGGTGAAGCTAAACTACGTCGGAAGTCGGAGACACGTGTGTGTATTAATTCATTTGTAATTTTCTCGAATTCTGTCATGTGTGATAATCTTGGGAACATGTCTCGTCTCGAATTTAAATCGAAGTTGAGTGGGGGCTTATTTGGGAGGAAGAAGTATAGTTCAGTCTCTGCTACCTGAAGTTTCCCCTGAGAGAATCCATCTAATTTCTCTGATTATACGGCACTCCCAAGAATTCCAACAAAAGTTCAGCGTGTCCAGTTAAATAGATTAATTCTTTGAGTACGATGCCGCAACCCCCAGATAAGTGGAAGGCACTGTTCGCCGACTTGGGAAGGCCGACGAAGCGAGGGATAAGAAAGTGTCCAAAATGTGGAACTGTTAATGGGACGAGGGGAAACTCATGCAAAAATAAGTCATGTGACGTAATATTTCGTGATAATGGTGCTACGAAGAAGGCGTCTACTGAAGCATGTAGGGTTCTAATAAATATTGCTGGACTGCAGGTAAAAAATGAATCTGCGATAATTTCAATATTAGTTATCTTGACATTCTACAGTGTTCCAAACCAATACACCATGAATCAATCCATTACAATTGTTTTTTTTTTGTTTTTTATAGATATTTTCGGTGAGATTAAGGGACCGAGGTCCTGATTATCGCAACTTTGTCCAGCTCCCGGTGTCGCATACCTCAGCTTCTACTGAAGAGAAGGAATGTGACCCATGTTCCAGCCATGCTAAATGCTATGTAGAAGCCTGCGTTAAAAATAAGGAGGTATATAAATTAACATCTGCAAATTTTTCAGTTTTATACGCATTTAATCTTCGTTTCCAATGTCCAACATTAACAAAACTTCGTTTTGCAGTTTCCATGTGTCCACATACAAGCAGCTCAACGATGTTTTTCTGAATCTCAACCATTGACGATAAAGCATTCCACAATTTCTACATTAAATATTCCACCTGAACAGCAACAAGTATGTATACCTTATCATGCAGTATACAAATTAAAAGTCATAACAAAAATGGAGTCGATAAGAAACTAATGCGACCATTTTGCAGACACTTTCCGTCTATATGAATGAGACCACAGACGTACTAGTCCAGAGAGTGTCAAAAACTTCATTTTTGGTAAAATGTAACGCATCCGCAAAACACCCACTAGGTTATCTACACATCATGTTTTTCAAACACAACAAGGAAGATGGCAATGTCGAGAAAAAATTCTTGTGCACCTGCAAGCCATTTAAAGTTCAGGTATTTGGAGTATTGCTAAAAAATAAGCATTGTAAAAAATTAGATTCAAGCATTTTATAAATTTTTAAATATTTTCTTCAGAATCGGGACAATGAGTCGATGCAATCAAATTCTGGAGAAGTAGTTGAATTCCATTCGAAACTTTGCATTCATTACCATGCTTGCCTTTGTGCATTCGCGAGTGACGAGAGTCTTAGCGCAGAGTTTGACTACTTCCTTTCTCAAGCTAATCAGGATTGTGCTCGTAATGCAAATTTCATAGTTCATGATACATGACTTAATAAAATATAACTTAATATCTAATTTTATTACTAATTTGTAACGGATATTTTTCAACATAGCCACGTTATTGAGCCAGTTGCATTTGGTAACGTTACCTCAAACAGCTAACTCAGCTACGGTGGACGGAATGGACACTAATCATATCTCAGTGGAGATAATGCAAGAAAATATTTCCTTACTCGAAAGCATCGCAGCCGCTGATGATACAACGTTGCAGAATGTAAGCAATTTATATGGCGAGATGGACTCGAGAGTATATCTTCGTCTCGACAGTAAATTGTAAATTGATTGCAATTATTTGGGTCCATTCCAGGTACAAGGATTAGAAGGAGTACTCTCTGATCAAATCATCGTTACTAATGTTGATGACACGTTAAGTTTTGGTGAGACGGGAGGTTTGGAAGGTTTAGATGATGGCGACTCCCAGGTACAAAAAGCATTCACCAGTCATCCCCATTTTGCTTTGTGATAATGATAAATAGCACATAGCCCTAACAAAACTTTTATGTTTAGGTTTGTCAGATATTTGCAAGTGCTCAAAATGCAATCCAGCTCGCGAACGCATTCTCCAATTCGGAAAATATTCATCAAACCGTAAACATCACTACATCGACAATGTTAACACCTACGAGTGGTGGTAAACGGCGACGTCAAGGTTCCGGGGAGGGCATCGAAGTCTCAACAACTCACTGTACGCAACCTTTGGGAGTTACCAATCATTATGAAAACAAAACTTTACTTCCTAAATGCACAATCACGAAAGGCTTTCAAGGAACTACGATCACATATACCGCTGCTCCAGCAGCAATTAGTCCGCCAACACCTCAGTTACCGCCGGCACCCGTAGAGCCGAAAAACTTCTTCATTGAAGGATTCGAAATGTGGTTGTCTGGAGTGAATGAAAGACTGAATGCTGCTATGAATTACCACTTTCCTGGAAAACCTGACCCTGTGGTGTATTATATATCAAGTGTAAGTTCTTCCTTTCATAACCAAATTATTCGTATTGAGAGCATTATTGACCTGAAGCCAAAAGTTACTCTATAGTTTTGGTGTAAAAAATTATAGGAATATTTCGACTGCTTAAAAGAACGGATAACTTCAGGTGTGAAAAAGAAGCGTCTCCCTAATCAAACCGTGATCATATCGAGAAGTGATAAACCTCCTGCAGGAACATTTACCAAACATGTGTGGAAAATTACGAATATTATTCACGTCCTGCAAATATTTCAAAATCAAATTGTAAGTCATTTCTTGAACTCTATAATTTTTCCGGTTTTAGTTATGCATTGGGTAATACATATTGGCTTTGCATACTTTCTAGATTCCACTCAAAATCAGTCAATACTTTATCCGAGGAACGAATGGTATTTACGAAGAGTGGACACCTCCGAATGAATTGGATCGGAGAAATCAACTTATCAAGCCACATCTTCATAGTACATTCCTTAAAGTTGGTAAGTCCAAGTCCTCTAGTGGTACAATTTGTTAACGAAACACTCATTAACTTTAGTCTGAATTATGCATCCCTCAATGAATTTCTTGAAATTTTTCCAGGCAAAAACGACCCTACCGCAGGTGAAAGCGTGCCATTTGTTATAGAATGGATTCCAGATATCTTGCCTCAATCCAGGCTTGGAGAGCTTACGCTCATTTTCGAATTTGGGCGTAGTGCTCCGATTGACGAGTCAACTATTTACACTAACAAAGATACTAAAACGTAATACGTAAATAATATGTGATGCTCGCAAATGAAGATTCAAATATATTTTAAGCATAAACGGGTTCATAAAATAAATTAAAAAACGCAATATGAAACAAAATATTCCATTCACATTATGTTTATTACACGACTCATTTTAAAATCGTAAGTTCATACGTATGATTTATCCTTGATTTAAAAAATGCTGAGGAGGCTCCACTTATTCACGCCATTTTGAATATCCTCAACTAATCGTAAATTATAAAACTACACTGAAAGATGGCCACCTTTAAAACACAGTCAAACTTGTAAAAAATTGTTAAAAAGTAAATATACTTCGTCCCCTCGAAGAAATCAAGTAAAACTAGACAAGTATAAAGAGACTTGTATAAGTTGTAAGTAGTAAAAGGTACATAAAACTAAAAAATACAGATGTACGTAAAGTCTGTGACTAAATCAAAATTGAACCTAAACTGCATTATCTTATGCAATGTACGAACATAGGTTATAGGCGTTACAGCATAAGTTTACAAGGAATACAGTATCGATTTTTAAAAGAAAGCTAAAAAAGAGGTATGCACCGTTGTTCTTAAAGCTAAAAATTGAATTTCACAAATGTTCCATTTTAAAAATCGGCTATCAATTATAAGCCGTAAAAATTTGAAGTGATATAATTTTACGTGATTTCAACTTCCACAAATATCTTCTGGCACAGAAAAAAACCTTGAACATCTATTCCAATTATTATGGCAGTCTAAAATAATTTGGCAGTAATTATCTCCTTTTAATTTGAGCAAGGAGCAACGCAAGCAACCAAAATATGACACTCCACCCAATGGAAATGGCGAAACCTGGCCAAACTTTTGGGTGCATGATACCCCACGCTCGGGAAAATATGGATCGCATTGCTTCGCAAGCCATTGTTTGGGGAAGAAAGTTTGCAGCTTCTCGGAATACGATGGGAATACTTTCCAACGGCCAAACAACACCTGCAAATAATTTTGTACACATTTAAGTAGGAATTTCAATGAACTATTACTTCGTAATGATTATTTTAGAATCTGAACTTTCGATAAGAGTTTTACAAAAAATTAGATAGAGATCTTAGTTATCTGGGGCGACTTGAGGCCTTCTGATTTTGACACAATCGAAGAGTCCCCAAAGTAACTAAGTTTATCTTAATTTTCTTTTAAAGACAAAAAATTTGCTAGGAATTCCAATTTTTTGTACTGGATAAATAATACGAACATCTCACCTGACAAAAGTAAGTTTGGATAAAAGCTTCCCAGCGCCATTTGAATAGCATTTCGTTCGTCCGTACAAACGCATGAAATCAGGAATCCTGTAAATTCACACAAGGTGGAGACAATTATATAACATAACTAGTCAAATCAAAGTCAAATAATACAAGATGGATAAAGCTCGAGAATTAATTTTTAGCTCATTATTGTTCTATTAAACGTTTCTACCATATGCCATTCCACATGTTCCTTGAACGAGCGTCAAGACGACAGCTAGGAAGGTCGAGCCTTCAATTTGTACATGAAATACCCATATCATCACAGCTAAAACCAACAACGTCTGACCCGCCATGACGACATACTGGGTAAGCATATGCGCAGTAATTATGTCTCCAGTTGTAACTACAGACACTAGTGTTCTATGTAGCATCCCCTCCTTTCGTTCAGTTATGAATGCAGAGCCGGTGAGAGCAACAGACATGAAGAAGATAATACTGTTCGGAAAAAATATATCCACCAGTTTTTCTTAAGTATGAAAATGCATATATTAATTTTTTTAAACTATAATATTCTTGTACAATATCTATCTAACCTTAGGATGATTCCAGGTGCCATAAACTCCCGAAAGCTGGAGTTCGTCGATCCATATATCGGATTTGCAAACTTTAAAAGAATTACATTTTAGACGATGCGAAGCAATAAAACAAAATAATCATGCTAAAGGGGGAAGTGTTTACATACCGAAGTTGTTGGTATGTCTAAGGTCTCGTTCATTCCACAGTCGAACAGAAGGTTCGTTGTAAATTTTTGAAAGGCCAAGGTCAGAGTTCGTTGTATTGTGAAGGCAATCTGTTGACCTACCATTTTTCAATTGTTAGCATTTTTAAATTTGCGAAAATATCATTAATAGTTTTCAAAATTATTGTTCAGTCTAACTTGTCATATCCAATGAGAGTTTAACATGGGTTCCTTGAAAGCTATTCTCGAATTCTCCGTTGTTGTTGTCACCAGACACGCCGCGTTGCACAATAGCATCGGAGAAGTTGCTCGGAATAACGATGTAGCCCCAAATATTGCCTGCCTTTGCGTCCTTCAGTGCTTCGCTCTCGTTTCGGAATGCTTTCTAAGATTTCAAATATAGATAACACGTACAATCCAAAGCTTTCAAATAAAAATGGCAAGCTGTTTATGTGTAATTAACAAGTAGTAGGTAGGATTTATGATGATTCGTGAATTTACCAAACTGATAGTCTCATCGGGAATAGCTTTAACGAAATTACAACTCATGTTTGTTATAGAGCAACCAGGTGTGACATGACAATCACTGATGTTGGCAACTTCATAGTTTACAACGCCTAAGGGAAGTTGCGTAGGGTCACCTCCGATGGCGATGCAAAATAATACGGCTTGTACAGCGGGCAAACAGAATATAAAGAAGACGAATCTGAAAGAGATGTAATTTCTTGTGTAATCATAACAACATGTATAATGATTGACTTGTATTATGTGAAGTATCTTCTAGCCTTACCCTATGTTTCGCCACATGCATAGGAAGTTCTTCAATAATAGGGCATTCATCCTATTGCAGTATGCAATTGGGTCAAATCCACAGCCTCTGTCGCAACACCCAGAATCCACATCCTTCTCCAGAGTTTCAGAAATCTTTGAGCACAAGCGATGCGACTTGTCTGGTTTAATTGATGGCTGAGCATCGTTTAGATGTATCATTTTCACTTCGCCCCCATCAATAAGTTTCTCATCGGAGGTGTTGAACGTTGGATTCATGATGCCATTAGTTCGTGGTCGATTAGTTTCGTTGTAAAGAGCCACGATATTGTCCCCTGTGGCCTCTGTGTCCAATGAGGATGAATCTGTTCCACCATCTGTGGACACGTTTTCTGCATCCATGGAAAGCTTACTGCTTCTCAAAGTGATCTCTGATGAACGCACCGAACCAAACTCATCAGCGGTCGTGTCCCTTTGGCAAAGTTTGAAGAAGACGTCTTCCAACTTCCCACATTCGAAAGTCTCCAGTAAATTCTGGGGAGAATCTTCCGCTAACAAGCGGCCGTTGCGCATTAATCCAATCTGTGTCAAGGATTGAAAAAGATTTAATCAGATTCAGAAACTGTTGCAATGGTTTTTCGTATAAGATCCGCACAGAAGGCACACACACAAACACACACAAACTTACACGATGAGCCTCATTTGCTTCTTCGATGTAGTGAGTTGTGATCACTACAGTCGTTTTTCCAGCGTCAACAAGCTCCGTTAAATGCTTCCAAATGCTGTACAAGGTTCATTTGCAATGAATTAATTAGGCACATTCCGCTTTATATCCAAAACATATTAATTTCTTTACATACCTTTTCCGCAGTAAAGGATCCACTCCAACGGTCTGCAACACATGAAAATATTAGACACAGTTCCCTTTTGTAATTAATGATTGCAAATCTTTAGAAGTCTTCGCTAAGCACATACCGGCTCATCCAAGATCAGTATTTTCGGTTCATGCAGAAGGGCAACTGCGAATGAAACACGACGTTGCTGTCCCCCACTATTAACATCGTTTGTTTTAAGCATATGAGATCCGATAAACATTATTCCTCTTGACTCCAGGTCCGCAACCGCAAAATTACATATAAAACTTCCGTAAAAAATACCTTAAACTTCTGATGAAGCGATGGCTAGGAGGAAGATGCAAAAACTTAATTAAAAAGGTCATCCTGTCCTCAATTTGCCCGTTCGTCATACCATTAATTTTCCCAAAATATAGCATTGCTTCCCGAATAGTGAATTCTCCATATAAGGCGATTTCCTGGTTAAAATCCACACTCAACGATGATTTCATGACATGAATTATCATACTTCAATCGCTAATGATTAATTACCTGCGGCATATAGCCAACTTTTTTCCCAGGAATACCACATCCCTTGGTCCCCGGCTTCGAACCAAAAATTTTGCACTCTCCCTTGTCCAGTTGAGTCATGCCGACTATACATGACAGAAGAGTTGTCTTTCCTAAATTGCCATTTAAAATTGCACTGTTAAAAAGCAACTTGATTTTTGATCTTTTAAAGAACAATGTCAATGTTCGATCGGGATTACTTACCACATCCACTTGATCCTAAGAGAGTGTAACTGAAAAACAATTATATTGCGAAACTCTCTATTAAAACATATACGTGCCTCGCTCGACCCCTGGCGAAGAGCATTATTTTACCAGATTATTGTGGCAGTGAAATAGCTCGATGCAATTCACGTCAAAGAAGTATAATTTCAAGAGCTTTCCCAGAATAATGACACATTGCGCTATGTTGCAATAGAAGAATACTGCGCGCACAATATGTCGCAGAGTGTGCCAAAAAAAGAGGAGTGCGCATGACTCAGGAATGAGTAGAATGCAAGAGAAAAGCTGATAATCGGATTATTTGGCAATTTGAATAAAGGAGCGTTTGTCATTTTAAGGAAAACTGAAACGAATTCACTAATCAAAAGCGCACACCTGTAATATACCTCGAATATCTCATCTGTAATTATATGTATACATAATTGCGCAATGGTGTTCCTCTAGGTCACACTAACCGAAAAGTTTTGTCTTGTCAGATTCAGGTAGCCAAAATATTTTTGCATTTCGTTACTGCAAAACTGTGCAAATAATGGGAGTCCATGCATTTGATTAGGATGAGGATATACTTACATTGTTCCTTCTTTAACAGTTAAAGTCAAATCGGAGAGGACTTGAGTTCCCTTCTCTCCTTTGCCAAATTTCTTCCACGCACCTCTCACCGAAATGGCGTCACGACGCCCTTCCACTTTATCCATGGCGTCACCAATGCTATCGATATCAGAATCGCTCAGAGGTGTCTGGCTAATAATCACCGGCTCAGAGCCCAAATTTTTGCTGATGGACCTATGAAAAAGTAATAATTCACAATAAAAATACCTTATTCGGATTTATGGGAACTTTTTATGTAGCGCTTCTTCCCTCGATACTTATATAACATTCATGAATCATGACTTCACGGTTACGCTTATGAGCATGTATAAAATTTGAAAGTCTTCAAAAGACCACACTTCGCTGGCGAGAAAGGACGCCACACGAATTCACGAAATTCACGTGTATTCACGAAACCAAAAAACTGCATGTCGCATGTAAATTCTGTCGACTACCAACCGTAAATAGATGGACGAATCGAATGGCAACTCGGAACATAGAGTTACGAGGTTGAACTGATTCTGGAAATTCAACTGGGATAAGCTTAATGTCTTCATGACTGTGCTGAGTGTATGGGAGTTGGTTATAAGTTCGCTACCACTGACCACCCAATTGTGAAACTAGATCCTTCTGACAAAGATCACTCAAGCACTATGGTTTTTTTACTGCGCAACACGGCCGCCAGTCCGTTATAAGTTTTCAAAAGTGATGTTTTCTTCTTCTGAGAACTATTTATGGAACGAAACTTCTCACTTTCATTCATCAGTGAAATTTTCTTTTAATTACTCCCTATTATATGCTGCTCAGTCAAAGGTTCAGCGCAAACTGTTGCTGTTCAAGCAACGGCGAGAAGATGTCTTCGCCTGAAGGCAAAGTGAAATGGTACGTTGATTACAATAAAACGCGACTGACGACGATGATGGTGCACATATTCCTCTGTTCGCCATAGAAGCACATCGAACTTTACACGGCAATGTGCACTGAAGGATCTCCTCTTAAAAAAGAGACGAATCATGCAGTGAATGGTGAAATGGGATGATGGTAATGATGGTCAGCTAAAGTTAAATAAAACACACGTAGTCCTCTGAACAAGAAGAAGTGGAATGGTAAATAAATATGGTGTCCTAGCTGCAAATATGTATACAGATTGCGTATTTCACATTTAAATCCCTATTTCTACACTTGGTGACCCCAAGAAGCTTCATCTTGTGTCGTTCGGGTGGATGAAGGTGCCGACATCGCTGTTATTCTTTTATTTTTTGTCACTAGTGCAAGGGGCTGTGTAAATTTCTTTTGATCCTTCCGGATTATGATGTTGTCATTCTAAAATACGTACATTTATATATTTCACGTTTTTTTTTATCTTATGCAACCCTTAAGCTTCTTTGATCCCATTAAGGCCCTCGCTCGTCTCGTTTTGGAATGCGTACCTCGCCATGAGGGATGCGGATAAAAATGATAAAATAAACGTTACCGAACAGTACCGAATTGAGTGGTGTGAAGGTGACTCATGTCGAATTTGTCTTTTCGAATTTCGATGGGTTCCGTTCATCGACTTCTCCATGCCCTAATATACTACCTACCTGGACCGGCAGCTTGACATTGCTCAAAAGGAGCGATGTAGATACAAGTGGTATGAATTTGGTCTTTCTTGGACTTTGGAATTTGGTATCAATTTGGAATTGGTCTTTCTGAATATGTAATTAATGTGTGTCTCTGAGCGATGTCGATAGACGAAGCTCAGAGGTACATTTATTTGTAAAGTGCATTTTTTATGCATGTCTAATTCCTTGTGTTCGCTTTCAATGAG
>JAQFZW010003289.1:0-13475 GCA_034687055.1 Heteromurus nitidus
AGTGAACTAATGTAAACCATGCCAGAAATGATAAGAAAATATCTTGTTCCAACGGACTCGCCTTGTCCAAAAATTTTGGATAGGAAGTTAACAATGCCTTTCACGTAATCTCGTGAATGCCATTCCTGGCCCCCACTTTCCAAACTTGATATCGCGACAGAAAACAAAAGTACAACTAGCAAGACTACCCAAACATTTACTGTAAAAGGCATATACCAAACTTCCACCTCGGGAGAAATCGATAGGAAATTTGTTCCGTTTTCCTTGAGACTTTCGCAGAAGATCACCACCATCGAATCAATATTGTAAAACTTGAACTGGCTGTACACATTGAGAAGAAAATTATCGTAAGAAAACATGTACAACATTGTTATCATGTGCTCCCCAATGCTCCCCATACTTTCAGGAGACACAAAACTCGACTGAAGTAATGTTACTGTGAAGTTATGGATTTGTGAAATGGTCAAAGCTGACATAATATTTGTGATGCAATACGGACGAAGCGTCTTCACAAGTTCCAAGCACTTGTAGGGCTCCAGCGGGTACTGAAACAGATACCTGAAAGTGTCCTGAACGAGGGCAGGAATTTGTTTCCCATTTGCATTCCGAAAGAGGGAACGTTGCCATTTGGAAAAATTGTTAATTTGCATAAATTTAAAGGGTTCATGTTTAAATGGACAATAATCCCCACAAATAACTTTCACCCACGCTCTCTCCAGGATGCATCCTCTTCCCAAGGTCACGATCAACTTCAAAGCGGGGAAACCTTGGAGTTGTGGTTCCCACCGAAGAAAGTGTTTAGATATAGGCTTTTCAGCGAAGTGAAGAAATATGAAGACTGTTTCGAATGGGTTGACTGCGTCTGCAAATACGTTTACTGTGGTGGAAACAGAGTCTCCAGCCTTGAACAGGAGACGAAAGTGGCTGGTAGTTACAAGTGGGCTTATGATTATGTTGATCGTTCTGGAAAATTTGTAGACGGCCCGAGTTGGGAATTTTTTGGTAACAATATACTCACTTGAGATTGTAACTCTAGAGAGAATGGATGAGTCTGGGAGAAGATGATTCCCTAAAATGGCCCCTTTTTGTAGATCTTCTTTGCTGTAGAAATGAACCACATAAATGTCAGGGTTGACTGTCAAGTCAGAAATGAGGTTTGTGAGGCAGCTGGGAGTCACGGGAGGAATGCCAGTATTTGTTAGTAAAATCAAAATGAGTTTATGCATAATTCCAATGAAATTTGTTTGGAAGCGTGAAACAAGAGTGAAGGCAAAGAGCATTATTTTTCGTTTCTGGATGCAATTTACTTCCTGCTGTGAAAAACTGTAAAACTCTCGACTAGTCTTTCATTTTAAATGCTCAAACGAATTTCTTGGCGTCTAGAAACTTAACAGCAAACAGCACACAACCATAAATTGCGTCGCTAGCGTTAGGTAATTCATATTTGTTAAATGACAAGACTACGCCCGTTACAAAGTAGGTATTAACTCTTAACGCACATTGTACTTTTTTCCGCTGTCTGGAATGGAAAAGATTTTATTGCTATAATTAGTCAAATTTGCGCAAGTTCTACACGCGAGGAAATGCTTTGTAATGCTTGTTGAACAAACTTTTGTTGATCGTTTTCTATAAATTACAGTTTCTTATACCAGTGATACAACATGATGCCAGTGTTTGTGGACACTGGTAACCAATATTTTATTACGAATCGTAACATAATATTTCTCTAACATTAATGACGATAGTTTTGTGATTGTGTCATATTTAAACTGAATAGCGCTTCATGTTAAATTGTTCGGAGTATACATATATGCATATTGCAGTCAAAGCTATAAACTATAGCTATATTAATATTAGATGTATATATATTAATAAAATACAAATGTGACAAGACAAGGCATATACACAAAGCAAATGCTATATATGACGAGAGTACTTCAATCTTTTAAATGTGTGGCTACGATTGGTATTTACTCCTGGTAGTCTTGCTGAACTTAATGGCAACTTAATGTCATGAAATTTTCAGTTAACAATTCCGACGCACAGTGTATATAATATATTTTAAAACTTTTAAAACTCGAATTCGACCACCTCTTACTAAAAGGGTATTTTATTTAAGTACCACCGTAACTATACCGTTTATTCATCAAAACAAGATCGATAATTCTGCTCACACAGAACTGCTGAAATATCAGCGGGGTGGTCTTCTCAATGAAATTTGACATTCCAAACTGAATTCTGAACACTGGGTATGACTTCATAATTCTTCGGATATATGGCGTAGACCCATATTTGTTGGCGGAAATTCTCCTCAGAATTCTCATCGACTTCACCGATTCACCATACACATCCCCACAAAGACCGTACGCCACATTGAGTACCAAGCTTCCTTCAATACTTGTCACGGTGAGGAGTGTCAGATTTGAATACGATATATTTGAAGATGACGACGTGAGTAAGGCAAAAGCCGACGCTATTTGAATTACCCCAAATGTAAGAAGGAACTGGAAAAGCATTGTTCCTGCACCCATGTTATATAACTTAACCAAAACATGTGTGGATCGTAATGGTAAAACTATGGCCTTTTCGAAGTTAATTTTTCTCGTCCCCGTAGCGTTAGCGAGTATCTCCTTCGAACAAGACGTGAGACAAATTGGCCCAAACACAATATCAAATACCATTCTGTAGGCCATCGATGAGCTTATGGTCCACATCACAAAATTCGCAGTGAAAATAAAACAGTGCTTTAGGATGCTTAAGAATGCGAGTCCACTTCTGCTAAATGTTGGAAACATGAACTCCTCCAATGACAAAACCACGTTAAGGGGCATCGATGGAAGGAGAGCGGATGCTAGCGAAAATCCAATTGGACAGACGTAGCGCGATAAAATTTCAGTTATTCTACAAATTAACTTGGCCATTTTGATTTGTCTTGATGTTATCAAGTCGTTTCCTGAAAAGTACAATAATTAAAAATTATTTTATAGCAAATTCAATTGCGGAAATGATTTTTTTAAAGTATCCAGATTTTTTGTCCAAGATTTTCTTACCAATTTTGAATTTTTTCTCCCAACTCAAAAGGCCATTGTAAAAGGCGACCATCATGTCTGGGTTCCTTCCTCGAGCCCAATATTCTCGTGCGTACATTGACAATATAGTGATGACCATTGTGTGGACTACAACATTTTGAGTGGACAGATTCGTGTTTTGTATTTTGCCAATTGTTAGGTGTACAACTCCACCAAGTGATACCACCAACAGAAGAAAGGAACGAAAGAAAAATTCACGCTTGATATTATCCCTAATTTCTAGTTTTCTTTCTGATCCTCTCCGGGAAAGGATGCTCCCACCGATCAAAGGGGATACTGAATCGGCCCCAAGGTAAATAGGGAATAGACCTAGTCGGGAAAGCATATTGAATTTTGTCTTTGAGAAGATTTCTGAGTTGTTGTGGTTGATGGCAACCCTGCATGAAACTGAAATACTGAAATAGGAAGATTCTTTAGTCGCAGTTCAAAAGTAGTAGTAATTTTAGACGTAGTTGGACAGGATATGGGTTTAGTCACGTAAGTCATATCATGTCATCGGTTCATGAATTGTTCCAAATGTTTCCAAACTATTATTTATTGTTTTACAAATAATAACTGGTCTGGAATGATTATATTGCAGAAATTAATCATCACCTTATTTATACATAAATGTTGATGAGGCAAAATATGTTTGTCAAGGTTTGTGAAATATTGGCAACTCCTTCTAATTTTTGAATCAATAATTAATTTTTTTAGTTGAGTAAGTCACTCAAAGCATTAATTTATAGTGGTTCGATTTGTAGAGTAATATATGCTACCAAATCATGTTTCTGGGGTAAGCTTGCTCGGGTATTACTACATGGGCATGTACCCTAGCCTAGCACCCTTAAGTACCCTTGCACATTCATATTTTTTCTGAGTAACTTATCCGCCAACAAAAATGCGGCGAAGAAAGCCTTCTACAGTTGAACATTGAACGCCACTGACAGTCATTATTTTACATTACAGCCACATATCAGTTTGCATTGCAAAACACTCTCTAATTTTGTCACTTTTACCCTAATAACGATGGTATCCTTTGTTCATCAAGACGAGATCGATGATTCGATTCAAGCAAAATAGTTGGAACATCAGCGGAGTTGTTTTCTCAATGAAATTTGACATTCCAAATTGAATTCTGAAATTTGGACATGATTTCAAAATTCTTCGAATATATGGCGAATCCCCATATTTGCTGTGAGCTATTTCCGACAAGATTATTTTTGAATTTACAGACACGACATAAACGTCCCCGCAAAGGCCATAGGCCACATTAATCACCAAAGTTACATCAATTATTGTCACAGTGAGAATTATCAAATTTGAATACGATATGTTTGAAGACGAAGACGTAAGTATGGCAAAAGCAGACATTACTTGACTCACGCCAAGTGCAATAAGAAATTGGAAAAGCATTCTTCCTGCACCTTGGTTATACAAGTTCACCAAAATGTGAGTAGACCGCAGTGGTAAAACAATTGCCCTTTCACAATTCATTTTTCTTGTACTTCTTCCAGTACGGAGGATCACCTGCCAGCATGATGCGAGACAAATCGGGCCAAAAATAATATCAAATATCATTCTATGGCCTGCCGATGAACACATAGAACATAGAACATAATTTGCAACAAAATTGCAGCCAATATTGAGCAACCTAAATCTTGGATTTGCTAAGAATGTTTGCAAGGGAAAAACTACATTGAATGGTGTTGACGGGTTGATAATTGCTGCTAGTGCAGGTCCAATGGGAAAAAAGTAACGTGTTACAATTTCCGTCAAACTACAAACCAATTTGGCAAACTTCACTTTCCTTGATATGACGAGAATGTTTCCTATGAAAATAATTTGATTTAATTAGTAATTCGTAAGTTTCTAAAATTCTTAAGAAAAATCCAACGTGATTTACCCTTGTCGATTTTTTTCTCCCAGCTCAAAAGTCCTTTGTAGAAAGCGACCATCAATTCTGGTTGCCTTCCCCGAGCCCAGTATTCCAACATGTAGGTTGTCATTAAGGCTGTTACCATTACAGTCAAACTCTTGCGGACTAGCGGGTTTTCATCAATGATCTCTTTGTTTTGTATTTTGCGAGTTGTGATATGTACAACTCCACCTAATGATGCAAGAAAGAGAAGAAATGAGCGGAATAAAAAGTCATGCTTTACATTCTCTCTTATTACAAGTTTTGTGTCTGCTCCAATGGGTGAGAGAATCCTACCCCCGATTACTGGGGATATTGAATCCGCTCGAAGGTAAATGTGGAAAAGACCCAGGTGTGAAAGCATATTTGATAAAATCGTTAGGAAATAGTTGAATTGTAGTAAATTTCAAGCACAGAGACTGAACACTTAAGAAGGAACTATTACTTAGTTCCAACTCCCGACATCACAATTGTAAATTTTCTTTAAACATAAACTTACTAATATACGGTCTCGAAACGGCAAATTACAAAATTCAATTTGAACATGAAACGGGAAACTTGATTTATTTGCGTAACGAAATTAATTATACTACAGCGTCCACCAAAAAGGATTAAATGAATTAAATTTTCTTCATAAGTTCAAACATTTAGTTTCTTGGTTGAAAGTTAAGGGGATTTAATTTTGAATAATTTATTTTTATTTCGTTTATTCGTGCATAATTTCACCAAAGACCACTTCTTACGAAGTACAAATTATTTCAAGCAATAATTGGCGAAATAAGTGTATAGCTCATTTTATAACCTTTGATGATGGTTTTGTTTGGCATAAAATTATAAGCACATGATAGACAGACCAGGTTTCGGTTTCATTAAGTAATCATGATTACTGTAATTAGTTACATGATTTCAGATTATAATCTGTAATTTAATCTGGACCGCTGTTCATGATGTAACCAGTAATCTTCGAAATGGCATATAACGGAGGTAATCTGTAATCTTGTAATCTTGCAGAAGCATGTTACATTTGTAATCAAGTATTCGATTACCGAGGGTAACGTGTAGCATTCATGACAGACTCTCGCGTCGACATTTACCTTCACAGAAAGATTTTGCTTTTGCATGAATCATTGCACACTGCTTTTATATGTAGACATGACAAGGCATCACTTGTTCTCTAATTCAGTACTTGGAATATTGGAAAGAAAACGAAAAGAAATCTCTCCGTTTCACAATTGAGTTTCTTTTGGTTTATTCCACTTATTTTAAATTATTGCTATTAAAATGGAGGACGAGACAAGACTTTAAATGCTAATATTGAAGTCACTGCTGAATTGATTGCTGACTAAGTGTGTTCTTTAAAAAACAATTTTAGCTGGTATTCAATATTTTAAAGTTATATCCGCCTCCGAAAATCGTACTGTTAAAGCTAAATGTCAACTTTGTGCTAAAAGTGATTGAAATGCTATTGCTGCTTAAGTTAAACATTACGGATTAAATTAGTTCAATTTGGCGATTTGTAATCTACCTCTGTAATCGATAAGATTAATCTGTAATCAGTAATCTTAACATCTTCATATCCAGCTCGTAATCATTAATCCGTAATCTCAAGTACGATTTAAAGAAGCAAGTAATCTGTAACGATTAAAAATAAAATGGTGTAATCATGTCATTACTGAGTATTGGTAGATGTTTGTAGGATCGTAATGTCTTCCTGTCGTCCGCTGACCCCAATAAAATTCGGGCAACCTACAAAACTTTGAAACAGGGGAATTGACTGATTCGTTTTCAGATTTTACTGAGCCGGTTCAAAAGTGCGACATAAGCCAGTTATCGCACCAATCCACCTATCCCCTCTCCATGGGAGACGGTGCTGATTAGAATTTTACTTTTACTTCAATCGATCGACATGAATAATAATTAAAGTAACAAGTTAACATTTGAATAATATCCGTACACTATTCTATCAGAAAACGACATGTAAACGTGAGTCATCATCATCAAACATTTGTTCGTTTTCTGAATACTTATGACGACATATTATATGTATATGTTTACATATCACTATCGGGCTTTTAATATAACGATGCAAGTTGCAAACCAATGTAATAAAATAATGAACTAACGATATTTGGAATTGCTTACTGTGAGTTAAGTCCTTTTGCTTATGTTAAAGTTTCAGGTAAGGTTTCCTCTCATTTGGTCATCAAAATTTTCTCTCTCTCGTGCTCTGAACCACTTCAACGATAACGCATCCCAAACTCAAAATCAAAAATACTATCCAAATTCCCATTACTGGAATAAACTTGTTCATTCTGATGTAATCAGGGTCCACAACATGTCCACCAGCATTTCCTTTCTTAATCATTTTATTAATCCTCAGCAATTATACTTTCATGATAGACAACATGACATATACATTAAAAAGTTATTGCGATAAAATATACTGTTTCGAGCATGTCATTAATTAAGTATTGGTAGATGCCTTTTTGTAGATCCTCTTTCCTGTGGAAATGATCCACAACCACATAAATGCCAAGATTGACTGTCAAGTCAGAAATCAGACTTGTGAGTGTTGTGAGACAATTGGGACTTACTGGAGGAACACCAGTATTTGTTAGTAAAATCAAAATGAGTTTATGAATAATTCCATCGAAATTTGTGTGGAAAAGTGAAAAAACGGTACAGGAAAAGAGCATTATTTTTCGTTTTTTGCGTAACTATGTTCGCGGATATGTGTAAAACTCTCGACTAGCAGTCTTTCATTTTAAATGCTGAAACGAATTTAGTGGCGTCTAGAAACTTGAAACGGCACACAGGCATGAAATATGTCGTAGGTAATTTTTCGAGCATTTCTCTCCAATGACATGACAAGACTCGGCACAAAGTAGTTATCAATTCGTAAGGCACATAGTACTTTTTACCGTTGTCTGGAATGCAAAATATTTCACGCTAAAATTTGTCAAACTGGCGCAAGTTCTACACGCGAAGAAATGTTTTGTAATGTTTGTTGCACAAACTTTTGTTTATCATTTTCTATGAATTACGGTTTCATGAGAAACAACATAATATCAGCGTATGTGTACACAAATAAATATTTTACTACGAATCGTAACAGCATTTCGTTAATATTAATGACAATAGTTTATATTTGTATTTATATTTAAACTGTAAAACGCTCCATGTTAAATTGTTCTGAGCATATACATAGTCCAATCAAAGCTATAAACTGTAGCTGTATAAATATTTGATGTATACAAATAAAATACAAAATGTGACAAGGCATACACGACGACTAGATATACAGAGCAGATTCAATGATATATGACGAAAGCACTTCAATTGTTTGAATGTATGGCTACGGTTAGTATTTACTCATTTTAGTCTTCAACTTAATGGCAACTTAGTAATAATATGAAATTATCAGTTAACAATTCCAACACGCATAGTGTATATTATATATATTCCCTATTTGGACTCGAATTAGAACCTCCTACTAACATGTTATTTTATTTCCCACCAGCGTAAGGATATCGTTTATTCATCAAAACAAGATCGATGATTCTGCTCACACAGAACTGCTGAAATATCAGCGGAGTGGTCTTCTCAATGAAATTTGACATTCCAAACTGAATTCTGAATGGTGGGCATGACTGCAAAACTCGTCTTATGTATGACGTAAGTCCATATTTGTTGACAGCAATTCTCCTCAGAATTGTCAGTGACCTCACAGACTCGCCATAGACATCCCCACACAGGCCATAAGCCACATTGAGCAACAAGCTTCCTTCAATAATTGTCACGGTGAGGAGTGTCAGATTTGAATACGACATATTTGAAGATGACGATGCAGTAAGTACTGCAAAAGCAGACGATATTTGAATTACGCCAAGTGCAATAAAAAATTGAAAGAGCATTGTTCCCGATCCGATGTTATACAAGTTTACCAAAACATGTGTAGATCGTAGTGGTAAAACTATGGCTTTGTCAAAGTTCATTTTTCGCACATTCTTTGCAATGGAGAGTATCACCTGGCAACAGGAAGTGAGACAAATTGGCCCAAATACGATATCAAATACCATTCTGAAGCCAACAGAACACTCCATGCTATATACCATGTAATTTGAAGAAAAAATAAAGCAGTGGTTTAAAATGCTGTAGAATGTGAGTCTACTTCTGCTAAATGCTGGACACATGAACTCCTCCAATGCCAAAACCACGTTAAGGGGCATCGATGGGAGGAGAGATGATACTAGCGAAAATCCAATTGGACAGACGTAGCGCGATAAAATTTCAGTTATTCTACAAAATAACTTGGCCATTTCGACTTGTCTTGATGTAGTCAAGCTCTTTCCTGAAAAGTACACAAATTAAAAATTCTTATAAATCAAATATTCAATCGCGGAAATAGTTTTTAAGTGTCCAGGAATATTTTTTACCAATTTGGATTTTTTTCTCCCAACTCAAAAGTCCATTGTAAAAGGCGACCATCATCTGGGGGTTTCTTCCTCGAGCCCAATACTCTCGTGCGTATATTGCCATTATAGTACTTACCATTGTGTGGACTACAACGTTTTGCGTGGACGTATTCTTGTTTTGTATTTTGTCCACTGTTAGATGTACTACTCCACCAAGGGATACAAGCAGAAGAAGAAATGAACGAAAGAAAAATTGACGTTTTACATTTTTCCTAACTTCTAGTTTTCCTGCAGACCCTATAGGGGAAAGGATGCTACCGCCGATCGAAGGGGATATTGAGTCTGCTCTAAGGTAAATATGGAATAGACCTAGTCGGGAAAGCATAATGAATTGTCTTTGAGATTGTTTTCTGAGTTGTAGTGGTTGATGATAACCCGGTTTGAAACTGAAATACGTCAGACCATTCTTCAGACGTAGTTAAAAAATAATCGTTCGTTGTGACACGACATAGATTCAGTCATATCATGTCAATAGTGCTTGTCTGTGGAATCACGTCCTTCTTACAATTGTTCCAAATTGAACAACAAAAATTATTATTGTTTGAATAGAAATTCTGGAATGATGATATTAATCAAACTTATAGATGTTGGTGATGTAAAATATTTTGTTTCTCAAGGTTAATAAAATATAGGCAACTTCTTATAATTTTCGAATAAATAATTAATTGTTTATGCTGATTAAGTCAGTCATCGTCAGCATTAATTTACTGTGCTTCGAGTTTTAGCGTTGTCCAGTACAGTCCGCCTTTTTCACTTTTTGGAGATAAAAATCTCTGTTCATTTTAATTGCCTTGAATTATGAATTATGTTAAACTTGTCATTTTATCCGGACTTCTGTCACCAGAATTGACATTGTAAAATATTCACGTGCAACGTAAGCAAATGGAAGTAATTAAGGGATTTTACACGTCCACTTTTCGTGTCATTAGTTCGTCCTCAAAAGTCGCCCATTCAAATAAGCGTTAGAATGGACTTTTTGTCAACCGTTCTTCATATACAATCAATGTGTAC
Organism: Heteromurus nitidus; assembly: GCA_034687055.1. NCBI lineage: Eukaryota > Metazoa > Arthropoda > Collembola > Entomobryomorpha > Entomobryidae > Heteromurus > Heteromurus nitidus. The sequence goes on from JAQFZW010003289.1 coordinate 10,473, forward strand.
CTTTTAAGGATATAAAAAGCTTGGTTTCATTTTTATTGTATGTATATTTTTCTGACTATATAAGTAAGTAAGCAAGCTCAACATATCTTTTTGCTATTCGATTCACGTAGAATACACAACCTACCTGGTCTACACTACACCAGACCATTTCACGAATCTCAAACCGCCCCAAGGACAGAATAAATGTGACTGCATATTTCTTCAAATTTTTAACCAAACATTTTTATCTTTCCCGATTGCATTTTCAACATATCAACTGTTGTTCCTTCCTTTGAAGTCAGTCATTTTACTCACCTAGCATTCAGTCAGCATCTCGCACTTTCAAACACAAAAGTTTAAATCATAAAATAAAGTCATTATCTTTTCAATGATAGCCCTCAAAACACCTTTCATCTCCAACAGGAGTAATGCTGCCAAATCATGTTTCTGGGGTAAACTTGCTATAGGATTATCACATCCACCAGCACTCTTGTTCTTGTAACATTCATCTTAATAAGGCACTTTCTTCTAAGTAACTTATCCGTCAACTGAAATGTGTTCTAGAAAGCCATTCTCCAGTTGAACATTGAACGCCACTTACAGTCATGTTTTCAAATTACAGCCATATATCGGTTTGCAGAGTCCGGAAAATAAATAAGAAATCATAGCATAATAATTGAGTGCTCATCTTCAAAATTGAACTGTGTATTATAACTTTAAATATAAACTAAATGAATTGAAGTAGTAAGATTTAATGCATGATTTAAAGGATATATTAAGAAAACCATCAGTGTCAATTACAAAACATTCTCTAATTTTGTCACTTTTACCCTAATAATGATGGTGTCCTTTGTTCATCAAGACGAGATAGATGATTCAATTCAAGCAAAATAGTTGGAACATCAGCGGAGTTGTTTTCTCAATGAAATTTGACATTCCAAATTGAATTCTGAAATTTTAGCACGATTTCAAATTCTTCGAATATATGGCGAATCCCCATATTTGCTGTGAGCGATTTCCGACAAGAGTATTTTTGAATTTACAGACACGACATAAACGTTCCCGCAAAGGCCATAGGCCACATTAATCACCCAAGTTACAGTGAGAATTGTCAAATTTGAATAAGATATGTTTGAAGACGAAGCTTCCCCACAAGATCCAAACACTTGTAAGGTTCCATTGAGTAACGAAACAAGTATCTGAAAGAGTCATGCACGAGGACGGAAATTCCTTTTCCATTTGCGTCCCGGGAGAGGGAACGTTGCCAACTTTGCCGTGTGAAAAAAGGAACTTGTGCCAATTTAAGGGGTTCTTGCTTCAATAATCAAGGCAACTAACTTACACCCAAGCTTTCTCCATGTTGCATCCTCTTCCCAAGATCACAATCAACTTCAATGCAGGGAAGCCATGGAGCAGATGAGGCTCCCACCAGAGAGAAGGTTTTGATATATGCTCCTCAGCAAAATGTATAAAGTAGAAGATAGTTTCGTATGGATTGACTGCGTTCTAATATACATTTATGGTCATGTCAGCAGAGATTCCAGCGAAGAACAAAAGATTAAAAAAGCTCTTTGTTACATATTAAAAATATATGAATGAGGACCGGCTGGCCCAGGCATGATAGCTCAGGAGCTGATTGTATGTATTGTGAGACGGGTGATGTGAGACAGCCAGCGTCCGGCCAAGTGGATATTGACGATTTCGTGATGAGCCTATGATGCGTATAGCAAATGATTCAGTAAAGAGGACAAATAATGTGCAAGGAAACAGGTAAGCGAGCGTAATTTTTATATTAATTAAAAGAACTAAATTTCGCTAATTTATTTGTAATGTGTAGATGGAGAAGCAGCACCAAGTTACTACGACTAAGAAAATGAAATAAATTGGATGTGACTGCTTCTCTGACTCTCTTTCCCAACGACTGACAACTAACTCTGACTTCGTCTGACGACTACTGGACAACTACTGACTTGAATATTTCTTGGACATTCGATGTAACCAAGAAAAAGACAAAACGAACAAACGAACAATAAACAATATTCTGCCCAAAAGGGCAATCATAATCATTAAAACATACAAAGATCATGACATCGTAAAAAAAGTAAGTCATTACATACAGTCAAATATTCATGTATATATCTACGTGTATGCATGCATTACCATAATCCTATGTACTTATGCATATACAAAAAAGGTGAGAGGAAAATTACATTCGTGTACAAAAACCTCTCTGCTTACGCTATTACTTATTTTTAAGGGACGAGAGGAAACCAAAGACTGTGGACAAAAACCTCTCGTCGTTATTAACAATATTCTCCGTTTAAAGGAGATGAAAAAAATGAACATCAAAAAATGAATATGTAAGTGTATACAAAAAGTGAACTTATAATTGCTATTCTTCTTTTCTCTTAGGTACACTGGAACTGAAGAAACGAGAATAACCAAAAGGACAAAGAAGCATTGACATCGTGAATCTCTACAAAGAAAAACTAAAGAACATTTATACATAAAAAGTGCGAGAAAAGTGATGCTCGCTCAGTCATTGTCCCACTTACATTAGCATGTCTCCATATAAATTCTAAAAATAAACCTTTGTCTCGTTTCTCGGGTGGAACTGCCGCCGTCTGCGGTGGAACACTCTCTATTCTTCAAACAATTCCCAACATTACAAGTGGGCTGATAATAATGATTATTATTATCTTTTATTCTGAGATTCAGATATACAGATCATACATACAGTGTTACACAGTTGACACAGATGAAAGAGATACTGTTTTAAAAAATTTGGAGGAACAGAAGTGACTAATTTATCTAAGAGCTAGGAAGGAGTACAAGCAGCCAATACAGACGCTGTGAAGAAGTAAAACTACTTTCATTAATGTTATTACACTTGTACATTAGTATTTGCTACGACAGTAATTATGTTGACTATTCGAGATAATTTCTGTCGTTGTCAGACGCTTCACCAAATCCAGTTTGCCTAAACGATCGGCCACCAACAACCATTTTACCAAAACCAGTACA
>JAQFZW010003290.1:0-13471 GCA_034687055.1 Heteromurus nitidus
AAATATTCGTTAGATGATTTAGGTTTTTCTTGTCCACAATATATGCCCAGAACAAGAGGATCAGAATGGGTCACTTCGTAGAAACTTGCTAATATGGGCCAAAATTGTAGGGATGAGCTATTTGAAATTGGCAGTCCATCGACGTTTAACTGTAAACTAACTTTTCGAATCCCTCTATACACGTCACAGAATTCTAGGAGTCGAGATTCAACTGGAAAATGACAGTATTTTCCAGGGAATATGTCAGACACTTTAATTATTCGTGGTGTTTGGAGAAGAGTTCGACTATCCTTTGGTAAATATGAGAAGCAGGAATGGGCTCTCAAAATCTGGAGAAGATTGTTACAAGCTGAATTCCGGATGTTGTTGTTCACGGTCCATTTGGCTAATTCAGTTTTGAAATCGTCTCCCCCTGACTGCACTGGGGTTGAAGTAGGCTCACTAGATTTAGTTAAACTCCCGTTGGAAATCTCATTTACGGTAGCAGGTTCTTGAAATTGGGATGAACACCATGGTTGACTTGTAATGGACACGTCTTGAATAAACGAACAATCCGCCGTGTTGTCTATCTCGGGTGTAAATCTGCTTTGTTGGCCAGTTTCGTCGGGTTTCAGTTTCACAATATAACTTTGAACTTGCGTAGGACAAAAATTGGTTCGTGTTAAAATTATATTGTTTTGTAAACGCTTGTTCAATGTCCGTCTTCTAGATCTATTAATTGTATGTTTGCCAATACTAGGCATTTTGAGTTCTCTTCATGGAATGAATGCAAGAATAAACGAGCGAATTTTGTGTTATTGGGATTAAATGGGCGGGTGAAATTATGCATATGCACAACAGACAAATATGGCCTGGATGGGATCCGAGTTAGCACTGCTTGAACATGTCCACGAAATGCACCAGCAGGCAAATTATCATTTGCCCGGTTAAGTCAGTTCTGATTTAGTCCCAAAAGCTCGTCAAAAATTCTCGTCTTTGACGAACCGTTTGGATTGGTTCTGAAGTTGTACCTGTGGTGCGTGGAACCTTGTGCACCAACATAAGACTTTCGGCACTGAATAAAAACTTTCTTATGCAGGATTTGGCCGATCGGGAAACTCTTTACCCGAGTTACGTGTCACCGCAAAAAATGGAGTCATATTATTTGCTCAGACGACTATTTATAAATATTCGAGGAAAGCTGCTGAAAACATTGGCCCCGTGTCTGAATGGAGGAAATGTTGTGTGGATGGATGTGTGGAGACGAGGCATGAGCATTGAGCATTCCTTGCAAGATGCGTATCTCGATCCGATTGTGAAGGACAGGATGCTCGTTGTCGGTGTGCAGTGTGCAGGAGCATCTTGTTTCGAGGGAAAGGTTGTGATGATGAGAAATGCGTGCGAGTCCCCTTCGGCGGATCACTTTAATTTGCTCGCACAATAATGGTGGAGCAGAATAATGTGATTGCCCTTGAAGCTCGCCGTTGTCAGAGGGATCACACGAATTGTTTCTCTTCGCGATAGAGATCACAGTCTTGAGTCTTGAGTTGAGTGCACACGAAGACCGTCTCTGGAATTCGCCCTTCCAACCAATCCATCCAGAGAGCAGAGCACAACAACATCGGAAAGGAGCATCCATGCTCATCCACATCATCTCGTCTATTATTAGTGGAGGTTCAAAGGTGAGCCTCTCTCTCTCTCTCGCTCGTCTTCTTGCCACAAAGACGGCTCTGCTCTCGAGAATTAGGGGAAATGAAGGCTTCACACTGGGAATTAAAGAAGAAGAAAATGGGTTTGAGAGATGTGGCTGAGGAGATAGGATTGCGAGTATCAACATCCCCATCTCCAACAACAACAACAACAATCCTTCTCTCCGTCTCCTTTTGTCGGTTAGAGCAAGCCGTCCTTGTTCCTCCGCATAGTTCACCAAAAGGGCTGACGAGACGAGAGCAGACCAGCGCATCAACTTTCCCATCTTCTGTTTGTCTTGCATCGCCGGAATTACATGATCATCTCTTGATTAAATTACGTAATGAGATCATCTCATTCCCTTTGTTCGCTGGAGAAAAACAAAAATATGTTCGCCCATTCCCAGCTCAACTCTTCCCCTCTTCCGTCGCATTCCTACAGAATCCATCAACAAGACTTGCGACATTCATTCGGAAGAGTTCAAAACCCCGACTGAGGGCCGATAGTAAAGGGATAATGCGGGATTGCGGGGCAATCGGAACTACTTTTCATATCCTCTCCACTTCACCTCTTGCGCCTCGTATTTTCCCCATCACTCAAGTCCATTTCATTTCGTCCAAGTTGCGTGATGAAAACGGTCTGATTGACTCAAAACCCCACCAATGCTCGTAAAGCCGTGAACTGTCCAACCTTTGTAGTCCGCATGTCGAAAAAGTATTCTCCAATTTTGACAAGCTTGTCAGTCATATTTTCCACGGCCAACTGATCACAGGGAAATGGAAGGTTGATCTGAATCATCATTTCCTCATGCATGCCTCACTCATTTATTTGGCCACAGAGCGAACCATCTGCTCACATTCTCAAATAATGTCTGGCAATGATGATTCATCCAGACCAGCAAACAGTGAAACAAGCATTTCAAAAAAATATTGTTCACTCGACGATTGGAATGGGTTTTTTTGTGAATTGAAAGAAATGGAAGCGTTTCGACTTGGATTTGAATTGAAGGATGGCTGGATTTAGGCATTCTGTAATTCGATTTGCAAGCAAATCTCAATCGTGTCTCAAATAAAATGCGAATAATGGGATTAAGTAGAGAAGCATGAATTGAAAACTGAAGCATCCACTCTCGACACGAATTTAAATGTAAATTTGAATCGAATGTGGATTTTTGTGTTTGTATTCTCCCACGAGAGACGAGGTGGAATTGGGCTTGAAAGGCAGGTTTTTGGTGACAAGAGAGGAGAAGGTGACTTGCAACAATTTCTTGTGTTTTCCCAACTCTTTCACTTGACGATTCCCTGAACGGAGAGAATGAGCGAGGGGCTGCGAGAACAAGGGCCTCTGCCTGTGATAAACCTGCAGGAAATGACTTGTTAAGCTCACTTGTCTCTTTTCTCAAGCAACTCGCACAAAAGCCCTTCCTCCATTGTTTCAACGTTCCCCGTGAAGAGAGACGACGACGACGACGAAGAAGAAGGCAGCGAGAGATGCACACATTCCTCTCTCTCTCTCTCTCTTCTGGCAGCTAGCTACACAACTCAGTCAGTCAGCTCTCTCGCCTTTTTCTCGTTTTGTGCAAAGCGCAGTAATTACTGGATCTGTTTCGCCCGCTTTTGTTCTCCCTTTTTTATTTCACGGGGACGAGAGAGAATGGCAATTCACAAGCTTCCTCCCCACAAAAATCCCCCTCCACCCCTTCGTCTTCCTCTCCTCTCCCTTTATTTTCAGAATTGAATGAATGAAAAATTCTACCAATTTCTCTCTCCGTCTTTTGTCCTCTTTTCGTGAAAAGAAGGAAAGGATTAAGTCAGTTCTCCTATTCCTCTCATTACGAGATCCTCTCTCTGTACAGTGGACATGTGGATCTGCTCTGTCATCTTTGCTACCTCTTTCCTCTCTCTCTCTCTCGCTCCACTGCATCGCATCACCTCAATTGACAAGGTGTGAACAAATCCACAATTTCGTCAATTTCACGCTTTTTCCCCATCCTCGTGAATGGCGAGTGTGAGTGAGTCACTGTCTCTCGCAAGGTTTACCAACTGTTCTCCACAAACTCGCTCTCATCAGCACTTCTCCTTGTCCTCGTTCACCTCACCTCGACGCGAACACATTTGACAGTGAGGTGCACTCCGCTCCGTTAACTTGCACCAGCTTCTCCTTCTCCCCCACTTTTGTTCTCGATGCTTTCTCGTCGTGGCTCACGAATGTCTTGGAAGCAGCAAATGGAGCGTTCTCCTTCTCCCTTTTCCATGGGCTCATCACATTGAGGCTCCGTCCTCAGGAATTATGGTCTATCGCCTGGAAAGAAATCATTGCTGGAAGTGAGGATCATGAGTGGATGTTGACACCTTGTTCTCCTGCCCCACTCCACATTCTCCCCTGGACAAATGGCCACCTTTCCACTGTGCAGCTGACCGCTGAGGCATTATTCACTCTTGACAATCCTACTCGCTGGCTGAGGCAACAGGTGTGCTCCTCATCACTTCACACCTCCGCACTTGATGCCTTGGTGCGAGTGTGGAGCACTGCGGAGAGCCTTTAGTCTCATTTACACCATCCCTGCGTCCATGTGTCGGCACGCTTTTAGTCCCTCTTCCGACGCAGTTCACAAAATACTGCGGGAATTGAGCAGTTTGCTCAATTCGTCGAGTCTCCTTTTTCAACTGCGGTCGGCTTATTTGAGCTCCTCGCTCCAATTGCAAAGCTGAGAAGAGGTCGGCTGCAGTTGATGTGCGAATGAAGCCGCCTCAATTATCTCCTCGTCAACAAGATTCTCCACAATCTCGTCGTGATGACGACGAAAATGAGAATGGATTTTTTAAATTTCTAAAAAATGTGCAATAAAGTTGGGAAGAGATGAAGCAGCTCGATGCACTTTCCACGCAGAGTCGGTTGAGAAGTGGAGGGAAAATAGAGACGGGCATTGCGTTGAAATGAGAGAAGAATTTATCGCAGTTTTAACTCGGCAAATGGAGAAGGTGCTCACTCCCTGCCCCTGCCTTCCCATTTTCCATTTCAATTCCCAATTTTTTTGTGCTCGAGCGAGGCGAGAAGGCCTGGTGTGAGCTAATCAGAACCTCTTAAATCACACGAGTAAAACTGATATCGCCATTCCACGTAAATTTATTCACGCTCTTCTCGTTTCTCATTGTCAGTCTTGATTGGCTTTCCACGCCAGTCCTCGTTCACACAAATTATTAGATTCAAATATTCCTTCAGCATTTCTTCGTCGAAAACTTAATCTTTACACGTATGCTCCAGAAGCATGGTGAAACGGAGTGAAACCGTCGACATTCTTCAGTGCTAACCTTTGTGAGTGTGAGAGAGATGTGGGCGAGCGTATTGTTGAAGGCCTGGAGCTGGCTTTGAATGGACTGATGACGCTGGCAAGGAACGCAGTAAGGCACCCAATCATATTTTGGTCCAAGCGGTCGAGGGCAAAGCGTAGCTCACCTCTGCTCAACACTTGCCTTCACTGCGATCTGGTCTGGTCGAGTGTTTCCACTTGACTATGATTTATGCTCTCAATTGTCAGCAACTTTGGAGGAGAGAGAGCACAAACGAGCGATTCTATCTGGAGCTTTGTTGCCTTGTTTTTTTTGCCTCAGCTGGAGCAACAGGTTTACAAAGCGAATAATTTGCTGGAGTAGAGCAGGAGAGAGGAACACAATGAGAAGAGGAGCATTAATAATAAAAAATGTTTAATGACTTTTCGCTGGCTGCGCAGGGGAGCTGGCAATTCCAATACAATCCAATCCTTCACAAGCAGCAGCAGCAGCAGTAGTAGTAGCAGTAGCAAAAAAGCCATCCGGACTCGTTCTGAGCGAGTGTTGCCTCTCCTCGTGAACGACAAGACCACAAATTATGAGCAATTGGAGGAATTGTTATAAAGTGTGAAAATGTGTTGCAAATTGCCGAGTCGTCGCAGGAGGAGAGAGAGAGAGAGAGAGAGAGGTGTAGTGCCAAAGCTCTTCTTAATTGCATCCAACTTGTTTGTTGGGGAGAAGTGGTCGAGTGGAGGAAAGGAGCAGAGAAGAGCCACACGGATTCCCTTCTCGCTTCTTCGACCAGGGTGATTAGGTCAGCGCCAATGCTTCGCGTCTAATCGAAAAGAGAATTTATTGCATGAGAAAAGTGCAATCGCAAAAACTCCCCTGTCAACAAAGTACTTGTACGCAAAGGCATGAAACACAGAATAAAAAATGCAACTCGTAAAGCCCAGGAATAGACATTGCAATTTCGGCTCAACGTGGGCTTTCAGCTGAACGTGCATTGCGAAGCCACAAGAGGATTAGTGAGCAAACATCTTCCCTCCTTCCATTTCTCGCGTCCTTTTCGTTGTTGTCGCGGTTCCTCTTGTTGAAGAGAGTGAGTGATATCACCGCGGAATCGCTCTATCAGCGGAAAAGGGAAGAGAAGAAGAAACTCGGGATGGCTCTCCCATTATTCGCCGCTTCTCCTCAATTTTGGTTATTCGAAGAGAGCCTCGGGCACATGGCATTATGGCGTAATGACAGCGACCTTCTCTGTGTGCAGTACACCTTTGCGCGGAGAGCTGCAGCTTGGCTCAAGTGGTCAGCTAGCCTCATCATCATCTCCTTTTCATATCATTAACTTGGGCTTTCGAGATGAGCTCCGAGTGCTGCTCTCTCATTGACAGCGTGTAAGAGCAGAGAGCGGGTTGTTAGAGAGAGAGAGAGAGAGAGAGAATGCCGTGAGGTATGCATCCGGCTCTCACAAATGATAATCAACGGAATAATTTGTTTGTGGAAAAATTGCAAGCGTGTTTGAGTGGAGAATGCCTAGTTTACAACATTCTTTATGACGCAAGCTCCCTCGTTTACGTCTCACTCCACTCCTCTTCTCGCCGCGTTTTGCAATTGCAACGAGAGCAAGAAGAAATGTGCATTTTTCTCGCATTCACATGTAGACGGCAGACACAGAAGAGAGGAATGACAAGTCAATAATTTTCTCACATCATTCCGGTTGGGTGTAGCGCAGGAGAAGATTTTTGCGCAGTAGCTTTCGCGATGGACATTCATTTGAGAAGGCGTCGACAGCTTGTGGCCTCTTCCGCCTCGTTTCTTTTAAAAAAATCTTCCTCTCAAATTGGAACATGAAATTGCTATTTATTTGTCTCCATTTTTTCGTGTTGTCGCTGACTGCGCGAGAGGAATGCCGCGCTGAAAGGAAAGGAATGCTGGCTGATAAGGATCAGTCGGCGAAATGAATGGAGAGGAAGAGTGGACACAGATCCTGAAAAATTCGAGGAAGAGGATGAGAGATGACACAGAGAGATTGTGTAGCTCACCCACGGACAATGTCCGCGCATAAAGTCATCAGGGTAAATGTGGTGCATCCCTTGCTTCCCAGTGCCAGTCCGAAAAAAATCCAGGGACTCAAGAGTCCCAGTTCTGAGCGTTGGTCGAGGCCATAAAAGTGGTCGGAGAGAGACTGTTGCTCAGTTGCTCTTGTGTCTTGAGTGTCTTCTTGTCCCACTTCCCAATTGTCTTTGTCCAACGACGAAGAGAGGAGGAGAGCTGTCGTGAGACTTGCTCAAGGATGACACAACGGCCATAAACAATCCAACTATTTATGACGTTGGGAAAGAGACCCTTTCCTCGTCTCGAAACAAAGCGAAGCAGTTATACTTTTGTGCACTCTCGGAGCTCTCCTCTCTACTCTCTGCCGTCTGTTGCCCACTTTATCTTGAAGCAAGAGAGCAGAGGATTTGACAAAGCGGCTGTTATCTGAGAGGAGAGATGAAGAGAGAGAGAGAGAGAGAGAGCATCTTCATGAAGATATCGTCTTGGGACAATTCTCTCTCTTCTCCTCCGTAGACGTCGACGTGAGCATACTGTCCCACTTCACCTTTATTGCTTAAGCTCAATTATGATGATGATCCACATTAGGAAATTATTTTATAGTCGATTCCTTCTTCTTAACTTCTCCAAAAGCAATTGCAAGGATCCTCTTCCCCACGGTCGCGTTCATTTATTTATCTCCGCTGCCTTTGTGTGTAGATAGATAGATACACAGAGTTCGCTCAGGAGAGAGGGAGAGAGGGAGAGAGGAATGATGATGACGATGCGGTGAAGAGTTTTTGTTGCCGACGATAAGAATCGGATTCATTGAGAGAGTTTATTACGTCATGTTACGATTTTTATGAGCATCATGCATGTCACAAAGGAGAAAACGTTCGGAAAATGGAAGAGTGAGCTGAGCGTCACACGAAGCTTGTTGGCTGCCTCTCCTTCTTCTCAGCGTTCTCTCGTCGTTGTTTGCTCAGCGAGCGAGCGAGGAGGAGAGGAGGAGAGAGAGAGAATCCTTTTTCGACGAGCCTCTCACAGATTTGTCGACGATACCGTTCTCCTTGTTTGCTTTTCGCCATTCCATTTTGAGGAGAGTGCATTATGCAGCATGTCATATCGGGCATTTTTATCTCCTTCTCGCTCGCCATTCTGAGGAGGAGAGTGAGGAGATGGCGCACAATCAAATCTCATCAACGGCTGCTTTGTCTCCCTCCTCATCATCGTCATCCAAGCCTCGCTCATTATTCCCACGTCGGAGGAGGAATGCATGCTTTGCGAGAGACAACGCGAGCGCATTGTCTCCTTGATTGCGACTGCTCTCTTGAAACAATGGACGAGTGTTGCGAGGAGCCAACTCGATCAATCTCCTCCATTTCGGCTCTCCTTCAAAACAAATTCTCGCCAACTTGGTCCAACTATTCACCAGCAACATTCCCATCCAAAACTGAGCAGGAGTGTTGAAAAGAGTTGGGTCAGCAGAGAGGCTGATTACAATCGGCGTCTTGTCCTCGTCAACTTTGGAGCGAACAGAATATGTTTTTGCGTTTATTGATGATTATGATGCGAGGACGACGATGATGATGACAACAAGTGAGGTGCATATATGCACTCGTACGTCCAGTGCAGAGTGCAGGCTAATAGGCTGTGAAGCAGGTTGATGGCAGCAACAACTTAACTTGCAAGCATTGCCAGGTTGAAGGTCCAGCGAGTCTCAGTCGGAGCCGAGCAGAGTGAGAATCGAGTGGATCATTTCACTTGTGCGAGGTGGAAAATGGTGAATGCTGTGAGTTGTGAGATTGTTGTTCGGCGGAGAGATATTCCTCTCCACTCACCACGTCAGCAAGATGCAGATGCAGGGGAGGTGCTAATTGTCATCTGCCTCAAGGGCCCATCTTCCCTCGTCGTCCCGCACCCCTCAACCCCAAATGCTCAGCTCATCTTGAGTGAGCTCAGAGCTCCGTCTCTAGCCAGAGCAGCTAGCTCGCATTGAGAACATTGATGCGTATCGCACCTTCTTTTCCTGGCTCGAGGAGGACCGAGATTCACTGCGCTGCGTCTCCACTGCAGAGAAGCCCTTTTCCTCTAAAACAACTACAACGCACATTTGAATTGGAGATGGATGTATGGTTGTGATGTAGATTCCATGTGGCACTCGTCGTCGCTTTAACTCGCCTCTCCTCTCTCCCTTCATTTGCAACTGCAGAAAGCTGGGATATCATTAGTGAGCGCACATTATGCGAGAGAGAGTGCAAAGCACCGAGTCATTGTCGCTTGTGAGGTATACCCCTCTTCTCCATGTCAAGGGTAGGGAGGGGAGACTCACGAGAGTCAAGGGAGAAGATCAACAAGTGGGAATTGAGTGGTCCTCACGGTTGATCGGGCAACCGTGCCTAATCCCATTAAATGCATGGGCAGTGCACAAAGATGCGTGTAGATAATATGTGTCTTGTCTCACTCTCCTCCAACTTTGCGAATGCAACGCTGCCCTCTCATTCGCAATTCTACCGGGTCTCCTTTTTATTTTCATTCTGTGACGAAGACTCAATTCCATCTCAGCCGGCTTCAGGAGTTTCCTTGTTTTCCCTTTCAAAAAGCACTGGTTTGGCCGCACTTGCAAGTTTCCACCTCTCCCGGTTTCCTACAAAAACTGCTCTCGTATCATTGCATTTTGGACAGAGAGAACACAACAACTGTAAACCTCGCATCCTCTTCACCTGAAATGAAGATCGAAGGAGATCTCAAGTTGTTGAGTTGTGCCTCGCCCTCTCTCTCTCTCTCGAAGCCTGTGCACTGGCGTCAGTTGTCTTCGCGAGAGATGTGCATCGCACCACAACAAGCCTCCTCCACTTGAGTCTCGCTCTTGACAATCTGCACCTTGCTTCCCTCACCAATCCGCGCAGAATGTTGAAATGCAGCCTGGCTCGACTTCTCCTCTCACAATTTCGTAATCACAAGGAAGTGAGAGATAATGAAGCCAAGCCGTATCTGACATCAAATGCGCGGCGATGGAAATGAGCTTGAATCGCGGTTGATGAGATGAGCAAGAACGTGGTCCATAATTATTTATCTGCTTCATCAGCGCACACGCATTTTTCGCTCACTCCCAACCCAACTTCTGTGTCCTTGCCACCAATTGCCCGCGCATTGGTTGTCAAAAGTGCCTCATCAGCTGACGTGGAATGTGGTGCCGGTGACAGTCGCGTGACATAATCACATCGAACCACTTGCGGTTTCCTTTCTTCCCTCGCCAATTCCCTTTCTGCAAAGCCACTTCAACACGGACTTCAAGATGGTCTGTTGGAATTGCTAAAAAAGGAGGATGAGCATTGAGAAGTGAAATGGGCTACAGATCTGAAAATATGCGTCAGTCAATCCCTGCAACTCGCAAACTTTAAATTAGCAAATGGGCCTCTCCCAATTATGTACGTTCGCAGTCGGAGCGCTGGTTTGGTTACGATTACCACGATACTTGTACGAGCAAGACTTTTTCACAGGTTTTTTAATAAGTGGCTGGGTGGAGGAGGAGGGAGCACTTGTGGTTTCGTAATGGCCAGCTAGCTAGCGGAGTAGAGTGGAAAGAATGGAAGGAGAGAGATAAGAAAATAAAAACGAGTCTCTGAGAGTGGAGCTGAGTCGAGTGAGGAAACACCGGTCATAAATTATTTTGTGGCAAAAGTGGACTCGACTCGCTCTCCATCCACTCTTCTCGCCACTCACAAAGAGTTGACTCCACTGCCAACTCTCCTCGCAGCAAAAGCGGAATACAATGCATTACTTCCCCACACAAAAAATCATTTTTCTCTTTTTAGCTCGTAGCTCACGTTTCCCTGCGAATGACGTCGGCAGAGACATCTGTTGCAGAGTGGAGCCTTGCCTTTGCCTCTCAACGTAAGGCTCAGCGCAAGTGAGGAGATAAAAGAAGTTGCGGATAAAGCATAAAAATGTAATGCTTAAAAATGTCGAGTCCATGCTCCCTTTTGCATTCAATTTGGGAGAGAATTTGCGATGGTTTGGTTCCACGATTTCTTGCTTCCACCTGACGTTGCGAGTGGCGATCCATGTGTGGAGCGTATCTGCCAAGTGGAATGATGATGGCAGCTTGTTTTTGTGTCCTCGAGGAATGAAATGTGGAGGAAGGAGGCACTTCAACTGTCGGGGCGTTGCAAGAGATTACGTGAGACGAGCATCTTCTCCTCAGGCTCGCTGCATTCTTGCGCACAACTTGGCCAACTTGGATTCACACTCATTCGCAGACTCAACTCCCTTTACACTTGTGCTTATGTGCACTGTGCACACATGAAATGCTGAGAGTGGCGATCCTCTTCTCCCATCATTTTCAGCAACAAATGGTCGCGTTTTCCCGTTCTACTCTCACTCTGCCTGCTCTCTCTGCTCACTCTGATTCTCTCTGCGTTCGTTTGGGTCGGTCGTGGCAGTGGCGAGAGTGGATTAAACGAGTTGCAGAGAAACCCTTGAAGGCTTTCACGCTCCTCAATTCCACGTCGTTCGCTCTTCCCTGCAAAAAGATAATCCATTCTCCACGCCTCACCATTTTCCGCTGTTGGAGAACGCCGAACCCCACAAAAAGCCAGTTTGGCCTCCATTCCGTTGTTTTGGTGGGATCGGCCCTTCTTCAGCCATTCCCATAACCTTGCTTAAATCAGTAATCGCCACCTTTCAAAATGTTTCTCGCCATTGCGAATTAGTGGAGAGAAGTATGGATGTGGAGGCGAGAATGAATTGTGAAGATGAGTTTGACCTGGCTCCTGTCACAGTTCACGGCATAATTGTCATCCGAGTTGACGTAATTGGCGACGCTTGGTCATCCATCATCTTTCCTCTCGAATGGGGACATTGGCGCGGTCACCGGAGGAATTCCTTCTCCGCTCTCTCGAGCTCATCAGGATTCCTAATGTGACATGTGACAAGAGCATTGTGGCGACGAGGAGAAGAATGGCAACGTCATCAAACCCGTCGTCTTCTTCTTTTCTCCTTACGTCCTCGCATCCCCTCTCCTCGTGTTCCTCGTGAACTTGCTCGCAAGTTTGATTGTGCTGATGAGGATGATGACAAGCCAGGTTTTTGTGAGCTACTTGATGCTCTTCTCCCGCTGACAATTCCCTGACATGGACTCTAGGTGACAAGGATGACACGACTGACTCTCAGCAACGAGAGAGCGCATTACAGGCAACTCCACGAAGCCACCACCCCCGCCAACTCACTCTACTCTTTCTACCCATTCTCAATTTCATCTCCGAAATGAATTCCAACAATTCGAGCGCTGCTCATCCACCAATATCATCGCTCTCTGTCTCTCCGCATCCGCATGAAGACGAGCTCGTTTTATGTGGAGAGAGAAGAGAGAGATTTGTTGTCAGAAACTAAAAATGATGATGATTGGAATTTTTTGTTGGTGAAGGAGAGATGCGGATGGCCTTTGTGGCATTGTTGTCGTGGCTATGCAGGATCTTCTTCGAATGTAGCTCTGCTGTCAGCAGCAATCTATCGTCACGACTTGGTCACATTTCTCTCCAAACTCCATTCTTCTCTCGCAGCCCTTACACGGCAACTGCTAAGCGGGGTGGCGAGAGAGATGCATCGCATCGCATAGCTCGAAATAGAGACGAGTGCACGATCCCAGCTCCTCTCACAATCAGAATAAAAAATAATTTATGAGTGTCGAGAAGCGTTGACGAACTCGACGCTTTTGTCTTCTCTCGACTGAATGACAAAAGGGAAGAGGGATTGATGCGTGATCCTTAATGGATCATGAACACTCAACCAATCCAACTCTTTCAATTCAATAACAATTTTTTTCGTTGTGATGGATTTGGTTTTGCTAATGAAATGTACTCTGATTTCCATTTGTTACAGATTCCGAATAGACAACACAGATCACATAATTGATGTGAACCGGGATAATCTACCGTACGACCAGGTGAACATCATTTGCCCTGTGTACGCGCCAGGAACGAGGGAAGAGGATGCGGAGAAATACATCATCTACAACGTGAGTACCCCTTTCCACACAAATCGCTTCTCGCTTCAGCTTCAGCTAAACAAACGCTCTCCAACCTTCTTCCTTTTCAGTCTCATTTTTTTTCGAAAGCAGTCGAGTTTTGAGGAATGCATTGAGCGAGGGAGCGGGCTGTCACAGGTGACACATCCATTCTCTCTCCGCAGACTCCTCACAACTACTCAGAACATCTTCATCAACCGCCATCGATCCTCGATCCTCTTCCCATTCAACTCTCACACAAATATTCGAGAGAAGAGAAAAGGAGGCGATTGTATTTTTAACGTGATGCGATTAGAGATTCGTGTGTGCGTCATTGGATTCGTGCAACTGTCACAAGATCGACAATGTCCATGACGCATCAGAAGCGAAGGCATGGACGACTAAAGGAAAAGTTTATTTTTTGCCCGTTCCACGTAATGATTTCCTTTAATGATCTCACAGTTTGTTACTTATCGCACAACTCTCTCTC
>JAQFZW010003291.1:0-13467 GCA_034687055.1 Heteromurus nitidus
GGTACACCAACCGAAGCTTCACTTTTTTGGAGGGGTTTGAAAGGACACAGTCTATCTCTGTATTTTTAATCTGAGGTGGATTCATGGAAAAGGAAATCCCCAAGCAAATATCCTAATTTTGATATATTCTAAGTAAAGGGACTCAGATATTTGAAATCTGTAATATGTCACGCGGAAGTGCACAGCTGAAAAATATATCTTCCGGAATCCGCTTCAGAGAAAATTGAGCTGATATGGTCCTAAAGGTTAACCGTCAAAAATAGCGTAAAAAATTAAAATCTCAAATTCAAAACTTGCAGATGAAAAGAAAAGTAAAATACTCCTTACCCCAATAAATTCAGTACAATCAGAAACGAAGTCTTCCTGAGTGCAAATGTTCATTTCCAATTTCCAAATATGGCGTCCATACGTAGGTATATACTTGATGTACCTAAATAAACGATTGCACACGGCATATGGAGTAGTTGTAAAGTGGCTTCGTACATTTTTCTTTATACTTCAAGTAGTCAATTAGCAAAATGCTTGAGCATTTTTTGTTGTACGAAATTTGTATGTTGGAATAGAACACGAAAACCATCTCATCGTCATCGCATGTGACGATTTCGAGTAGAGGATCTCATGATGCTTCGCAAAATCCAAGCAAACTCATTCGGAAAATGTAGAGAAATCAGAGGAGGATATATGCACTATGTAGATTGTGTTTGTTATATTTGCGCAGGTTCACATCCTTGCGTATGTTGACGTAATCCACGAGAAATGTCACGAGGTGATGCCTTGCCCTATAGAAAACACGAAATTCATAGACATAGACTTTTGTGACTTGGTTGCGTACTTGCGTACGATCGGATGTTGTAGTTGACTAAAAGCCCATCTTTTTTGCTATTGACATTGGAACTTCTCAGTAATTTTGTTACTCGAATAAATTGAATAACTAAACTTTTCCTATGGAATAACAACTGCTGCTGTCTCGTTTAGACAATTTGATCACGATTGAAAGTTTATACCAAGAATATCCGCAACAACTACGAAAATATTATTGCGTATTGATTTGTTTTCCTACTGCAGAGCTAATACTACATTGGTTTCAATTCAATATTTGTAGCAAAAATATTTTTTGGAATTGAAACAGCGGTGGCGAGCAAAAATGCACTATTATTTTATTCAAGCCTTTTGTATTTTTAAGTAGACTACCCACTTATTTTCTTTCATTCCGTGAATATTTTGTACATACACGGCGCATAATGGAGCATTTAAAATATTAACACTTTCTCCGTTGTATCAAAATCTGGTTTGCGTCCTGCGTGAGAAACACCGTATTCTGTACAACTTGCGCTTGCGTTTAATTTTCATAAAACTTGGTAATTGCGTCGGACTCTTCTTAATGGGCAAAGTTTACCCATTTCTTTCCTGCTATTATAATGTGCAACAATCATAACGAGAAATGTGTTGAGCTGTTGAGTACCACCATGTATGTATGACGTTTCTGTGATTGAATGAATGCACCAAGAGAAAGTTGGGTTCCAGCAGCATAAAAATGTTCATATGATTCCAACTTTGTGTGTTGCAATGCAAAACACATTAAATCAACACTCACGCGAATAAGCTATGTGCTATATGCATAAATGAAACTGTACCGAAAAATCACATTTAAAAAACTGAGGTTTGAGGTTCTACAGTCCATGTTTCCAAGTTTTTTTTACCTAGAAAGTTACTGATGTCATTGCAAATATTTTCCAAGTTCATCAAGTTATACTAATCATATTGCTTTCTCTTTTTTGTCTCTATTTCAGGCAACTCAGGACAACTTCAAGCAGCAACTAAAGCTACCAACATCATTATAGCTATCAACAACAATCCCTTATTGTTTCAACCAGCTTCGGAGATTTCACAACAATCACCACACTTTGAAATTCCAGAACAAAAATCTTCCCCTCTGAAAATAATTCACTTTGACAAAAGAAGGGTTTGAATCTCTCACTCCCGTGCTATTTTTTATTTATTCGTCTCAGGCTAAACTTAAGTCCATCTTATAGTGGGGATAAAATCAACCTCTAACTACACTCCATCCAATCTACCTCGTCGAGGAGGGGGAAAAAGCGGCGATATTTCTGTTGTCGATGTTATTTGTCAGTGTATAAGAAAGTTTTTTCCACAGAGGTTTACCCCAATGTGTTTTTATGGCGCAACGAACATTTTTATCACCGTTACGGATTTCGGCCATCGCTGATATCACCCTTTTTCTTCTCGTCCTACATTGTGCAGGACTCCTTTCCTTCCATCTGACAGGTATGCAAAAACATCATCTCTTCCTTTTGCTAGGTTAAGTACCTATAAACGTGATCACGTTACCCCCAGACGAATGCAAAACCAGGCAATATGGCTGCCATATGTGATCCAACATCCAACATCTATGATCTTTGTACAAATTTAGTGATTTTCTCAACTCCAAAACATTTCAATATCCTTGAAAATTAGTACCAACTAAATTGGGATATAGTTTGGTAGGTATTCGCGACAAATTACTTCATGAATAAATAGTATGTTGTACTCGTGCTCATGCGCCATCTTACTACACATTGTAGTTAGCATTTCACATTTCAATAATCTTTTTGTTTGGTTTTAGGCAGTTGAGCGAATGATCTACTTACAATTATATATTTTTTTGTAATAATTAATACATCAAAGACTGTTTAAAAAGGTTTAACTTGTGTTGACGAACAACACTTATTTTGTGACTCTTGTCTTCAATCACGTACAACTCTTGTCGTGACTTGTGACGTTTTACAAATCTCTTTTTTGTAACCACCCTCATCAGTTCTCGCACTAATTTAAAAGTGTGAACTGAGAGCACGCACTTGTGAGCCACTAAAATTAACTGCAAACCCAATTTCCATTAATTAGAGTACCTTATCATATGAAGATGATCATTTTTCCTCCAACCTGTAGTAAATCATATATATATTTTATGAGTCTAGTTACATGTGGAGCGTTTAATCTTGCGTTTCACAGTGAATATTGGTTTGGCAAACAGAAACGTTTTTTTTGTATTGAACAACATCTCTTCTGACACATTAGGATTTCCATGTTATATTCTTTTTTATCTCTGTTAACACATTTGTGATAACACAAGTGCGTATTGTGTTCCCAGAGTTCGCACTCGCGATCCCCACACAAGGAGCCAAAGTCATCATATGGATGCACGGACTTTGTTTTGGCCATATTATCTTTCAATTCCCAACTGATGTACAAAAAATAGTGTATAGGCATTAGTAGAAAATGAGTGAGAGAGCCAACATTCACATTTATATTTTTTTCTCTGCAACAAAAAAGGGAGAGAAAAAATTCTTGTGCAAAAAGAATGTTCAAATTATTATTTTTTATGAGTGCATATGAGTTCAGATGAGAAACACTGTGTATTTCGACTTGATTCCACACTGATATATTATTATGCATTTAGCAAACCTCCGTAAATTAGCATTGGTCTTGGACTTTGCGCCCATTTTCCTTCATCTTCTTAAAGCAGTTCTCTGTATGCGTGCTCATGAATGTATATCCAAGAACATTCTCGGCACATGGAATACTATGTATGGCATACCAGCGGAGTACATCATTGACAAAGGTCTCCTCCGTGTATCAGAGCAGAAAAAAAGTCGATCATGTGCACATATATATCAAGAGGAGCCAATATTCTGTAGAAGATTATCACTTTTTATATATAAGCAATCATATATCCATTTTGAAAAATAATATTTTTTGCCACACTGATCCTCTTGTTTACAAGTGATGACGAGATAAAGTGTAGCGTGAAAGATTACTCGCTCCAAATACTTGTATAGGGCTCAGGCTCAGCACCAGTACAGTGAGCTTCCCAAAAAAACTATGATGCACATTACATATAAATACATACATTTCCTCCACACCTTGAATCATGTAATAGTCAATATTACAACTACCGTATGTTGTACATATTTAGTAATCATCATCATATTATAATTATCGTTTTTGATGGTTGACAGATCATCCTGTTGTGTGTTCTCAATGCGTTGGAATCCCCTCCTCAACTACGCATCTTTGATATATAAAAAATATCGTTGTTGGTTTGCTAGCAAATATATGGCAGCTGTGGGTGACTCTGTGGTCCGTGGTGTTGTGATGATGGCATACACCATCTGCTTCATATCTGACACTGATAAAAGCTATATATGTATGTATAGCGTGAGGGAACACGCAGGTCACAATTCTTTTGAACAGATTGTGATTACCTGAAGAGATGGGTCTATCGTAAAAATAATTTTCCAGCTCCATCTATCAAAACGAGCATATAGCCATCATGATGGCAAAAAAATGCAATGAGGAAAACGAAGGAAATATCTATTTTTTATATCAGCATGTTTGCAGTTGTTGACGAGGTAGCCGACATTTGGTCACTTTTGGTGGTTTGCTTTTATTGCCATTTTTCCTCATCGGAGTCAGAGAGAGAGAGAGATGTCTACGTAGTAAAGAATCCATTTGAAAAGAGGACGGTAGCACAGATGCTTGATAAGGCTTGTTAAGAGCTCTCTCAAAATCGATAGAAAATGAAGATGAAGAGGAACAAATTCAACGAAAATGACTCTATTTGACCTTCACAATCGTACGGAGGACACGTGTTTCAATATGTAAATTTGTAAAATATATGCTCGAAAGGAATGCGCACCGCTGACAAATAGACTGTGCTCAAATGCACCAAATGTTCGAACCGATGTGCTTCACCTAAGACTATATACCTTGCACACCAATTTTTTTGGATTTTTTGAAAGGGAATCCCACCAAATGCACATTATAAATAGGTGACAAGACACCGACATATTATCCTCCTTTCTTTTAAAGCTCTCATTTTCTTCTTGAGAAGAAAAAAAACACAATTTTTTTGAGGATTTTTGGAAGAATGCACCACCAAATGAATAGGACTCAATGAATCACTGTTTAAAAGAAAGACAAAAAAACGAGCGAAATTTATTGCTGCAATTACTTCCACATTATTACTCGGATGGCTTTCTGTCACAGTAAAAAAAAATATATAACCCTATAATGCCAGAGCATTTCATTATATTTTTATAGAAGGACGGAAAAAGGATTTTTACTAAAGAGCACATAATTATTTTCCTCTTTGATGATGATGAAAATGGCCACTTAAAGCTTCAATGTTGATTTTTACTCGAGCCTCAACACATTTTCCGCATAAATTAATGTCAATATGTATGTCGACTCTTGTCAATCACAAAAAAGTAAATGCTCACATAAAACGAGACATGATAAATATGATGAACAAGAACTTCAACGGATTTTGCGCTTCGTGCGTGCTACAGCTACACTCACGTGGATTATTATTACTTACTTATACTGGCGAGAGAGGCTTGTGTCCGGTGTTTACATTGATGAATGGAAAAGTTGAGTTTAAAAAAATATGTATCTACCCTCAAAATCATAAGTCTGAAATTCTATTGTAGAAAACTCAGGGGGAAAATGCATGTTTTCGCTCTGAGAAAACGTGCTCAAAGCTTAATACGAGTATTAAATCAGTTATTTGGCTGATGATGTTCGCGCTCTCCTTTGTTGGATCAACTGTTTTGAAACATCTGTGGGAATACTGGGAATACTCTGGCCGACATTTATTTTGTAGCATCATATTCTCCCAATTTCCGCTTCAAAATAATTCACAATGCTTATAAGCTTGATTGATTTTTGAATGCTAATTCCTCGGGTATAAGCTTAGAGTTGAGTTGATGTAAAAGCGCATATATATTTTCAACAGTTTTGGTTAGAATAAGGTATTAGATATACCACACTAATGCGATGAATGCCACATATATACCCAGTATTGATATTGATGCTGTGCTTACTCACATATTACTCAATAGTACACATTACATTGCACACACTCCTCCTATGTAAATCCGTTTAGTGTGAAAAAACCGAAAAAGTGATGCACGAACACGATTGTCGTAAATAAACTTTTTTGCCAAGCCCTGTGGCATCGCGTACCTTCTTTTTATTAGTATTATCACGCTGAGAAATTATCTCTTCTGGCTCACTCGTCGACTTCAAAAAAAGAAAGGATTTCTCTCTCACACACACTCGCTTTTGCTAAACTAGAAAAAAGTGTAACAGCGAGTCGGAGTGTCTTTTGCTATATTTGTATTGTATGCCTAAAAGCATATATGTACTAATATATCCTCTTGTACATTTCTACTTTGATGTAGAAACTATAAATGTGTGGGTATTGGTAGAGTTCCATTTTCCATCTTGAATCTTGACGCTTTTGGTTCAATACAATTTTGACTTTTCATATATGTGTCCACCGAAGGTATCGTGTGTGTGTACAACTCTCTCTGTCTGTCGCCTCGTTAATCAGCCAGTGTAACAATCTTTTGTAGTAAATACGCGTGACGAAATTATCCGATTTCATTGGTATTATCCAAACAATTTTCCGTAGGGCCAGTATATACACCAAGATGACATGGGAATGTGGTTTTTCGAACTCCTATAGCGGTGGAGGAACAATGCATTCCTCGTTTTTTCTAAGTTTGTGCCAGGAGCTAATATAAATATTTTTCAAAAAATAGTCAGATGCCTCTTTTATTTCGTTTCCATTGTTGTTCTTGTCCTCCTGAGCTAACCACCATATTTTTTTCTTTATTTTTGAAACATTGAGTAATATTGGCAGATGTTAGTGAGAAAATAGTATAACTGCAGAGAAATACATCATATAAGCTCAACTTACTGTGTGTTTGTCTTTGTCAATGTGTGGGTATTGGGAAATTCAAAAACGTACCGGATGTGTGTCTTTGAGCATTGAAATTTTTCTTTTCATAAAAAAAGTGTCTTTGAGGTGCTCCGTCTTCCTTTATGTTTGTATGCAGACAAAATTTGTATCATTATTTATTGTCACACAGCGCAGCGCAACATCATGCCAATCGAGAATCGGACACAAAGAGATGAGAAAAATATCATTTTTATTCCTCAGGATAATCAACTTCTCTGAGGGGAAGACCACAGTCTCACAGGTGCTACATAAGCATCATCATCACAACACAAAATGTAGTTGTTTGTCGACTGATCGTATATGCTTATGATTCACGGTTGAGAACTTTTTATACAATTGTGGAAGGCTATATTCTTGCCTTCGAGAGATGAACTAGAAATAAAATGGAACACAAATTGACTTCGATTATAAAGGTTAAAATTATTTTCTTGGAGCAAAGCACATGTAATCAAAAATTATATAAAAAAATTTGTGTGTAAAAACGTAAAATAGTAGCGCGTAAAAAGAGAAATAATTCAAGAGAGCAGGAGACATGGATGATGTTATTGAAGATGATCAAATAGATTGCAAACTTTGATGTAAGGAATGAGTTATATTATAATGACGAGCCGCAGTTGGTAAATGTTTACATATTCCCCTAGGTTCGCACACATAATTCTCTCCACCCTAAAACCCAACTGTGTTTTATAAATGTTACGGAGGATAGGTTTGTACAAGTGCTGTAGGCACTCCAAAAATGCGTAAGGAAAGGTACCTAAAAAGCCGTCATCATCATCAAACGGTGTACATATGAAAAACACAAACGTTTCACATTCGCATGTTAGAATTGTACAAATTTTATTCCTCCCGGATACTCACCATTGTTTAGAAGTGATATGATACTAATGGACACCAAGAAAATTACTTTTCTTTAAAACCAGTATAACATGTATTTTTTCACAATGTTGCGAAAAAAAGTAAAGGCGACTCCAGCTGTATATAAGTTCCCACAAGGCTGTTACATTGTGTGGGTCCTTCTCATTAGCCAACTATTGTCCGAAGAGGAAATACTTCGAAAAGAAAAAGACTTCATATTTTAAATGTGAATTTCTGGACACAAGCTACAAGAAGGGGTGAAAGGGCTTTCATTTTCGTACGCTGTATTAAATCCATGACTGTATTATGGTGTAATATATTGCATCAAGTTTATACATCTCGTCCGAAAGTTCCACAAGTTACTCAAATTCTGAAATAGGATGGATTCTATGTGTACTCCGTTTTACGTACGTAAAACAGATTATCCCTTCGACCCTTCACGCATAAAATAATGAAGTTTACGAGAGATGGAATGATGGAATCAAGCAAAAGCGGATGGGAAGAGATTGTTCCCGTATTACAAGCATGATATTTTGGAAGAGCCACTCAAGGAATACATTGTTACTTCTTTGCCTCTTATGCTACGCATTAAATAATATACACCTTTTGAGTGTAGGTACATGATCCCGTGTTTTGCAAAATGAAATAAACCGGTTTCTTTTCAGAGAGGCACAAAACTTTCATTCTTACGCTTTTCCCTATCATATGCATTTCGTAGTGAATACTTATATATTTTTGTGAAAAATAAAAAACGCCATCATCGCACCATCATCATCATCATAATTAGGAATTTGGAAGAATCTAAAAAGTTTGTGAGAGGTTGAGGCAAGTGATGATAACTCTCATTCCTCAAACATGAAATGAAATGAAAACGGAGTAAACAGGTACCTAAAATGTGTATTTGTTGTAATTGTGGTAAATGATATTGTGAGAGAGAAAAATATGTATTCGGATGAGCTTGTTCTATAACATTTGCTGTATGTATGTCTGTTATATGTAAGTTGCATAACCTGATACCTGTATTTTAGTGTGAAATTGATTCAAGTATTTGAGGAGAGTACACTAGTATGATGATATACTTTTATATAATCATAATTTTTCATTAGTATTCATCAATCAAAACTGTATGTTTCCGTTTGCTCTGCCCGCTACAATCATAATCATAGACTTTTTTCATTTATTTTACATGAGTTTTTTTAAAGCTAGGGACTTTGGCTTGTTGCGAAATATCATATTCATCAAATTTTCAACGAGCTTGCTCTTAAATTACTAACTAAATTACGAACAAATCTAATACTACTTCTCCTGATCCACTTGATTATGGGATTACACTTGCACATTTGTTTTAGATGTCGTTTGGCGGTGGGTTGCTTATAGTCTATAAAACTTAAAGGATGTTTCAGAAGAAAAATTTGTATTTTAAGTAAAAGAGGAGCTCTGAGAAAAATATGGAGAGGAACACACCGGAAATTAGTGGAGAGAAAATTGTTTCAGAAAATGAGTGCTGCAAGTGTTGGCGAACATATGTTCAAGTTGTTCTACAATATAAGACTGCCGGTATATAATATTCATAACATCATAGCATCTGACATCATAGCACATAATAATAATTTGATAACAGAACCAAACACTTTTTTGCTGCGAACAATAAATTACGCTTACTTCAACTCCTCCTATGCTTCTCGGATCAAAAACACTTTGTACTAGAGAGTCTTTTGACTTTTTTCATTAATTCAGGCAGGAGATATAAATACAAGAAGCTGTGTGCTCCTGACAAATTTTTTTTTTGCAATGGGCTTGGCATGGACAGCTTTTATGTGTGCACTGAATGTGCACATGAATTGCGAATAGAGAAGTGCAAGCTTCAGTAGCTCTCTGCGCGTAATATTGTTCAAACCCTATTCGTGATTTATTGGAAGTCGATGAAAGTATAAATTTATCATTTATTTATGCTCGCTTGTCTCATGGCATGCATCTCATCCTACTTCTCTTGAGATTTACTATTCTATACTCAATACATTCCTGGGGATTTGCAGCTTTCATATCATCCTTGCTACTTGCTGCACAAACAGTTGACAGCATTTTCATATATAAAATACGTCCGCACATATTGCAACTGCCAACAATGTCATTACATTACACTATATTCGCCATGAGAGAGAGAGAGAAGTGCTTTATTGGACTTTGTAGTAGGTTGCTGCAATGTGTTGTTCGCATTTCCTAACTGTTGCACCCGTCATGAACTCATGAATCGACAAGCCTTAATTTCAAAAGATTGTTTTCAATTGGCTCTCGTTTCCTTCTTCCTTCGCTGCAACCAAATTACGTCAAATAACTTAATGCTAGGTGAAGCGTAGTCAATTACCGTAACATACATACGAATACCTACGTAAGCACGTGTATGAGCACTTCACATACATACATATTGCATTGAAGAGAAGGTCTATAATATGTATGGACATACATACATGTATTGGTATAGATATACGTACAAGATATATGTATGTGGCGGAGAAAGCACAAGATGTGAAAGTACATAATAGACTAATATTTACACATTTGTGCCTTGGTTTTTACTCATATATGTTCCACATCATTTGTGTATTACTCGGCACTGTTGTAATTTTTAAATCAAATGAAATTATTTAGAATATCCAGAGTTTTATGAATGAATATGTGATTTTTTATTGACAAATTTCACCTGAATTGCGTGTTTGAATTCATTCTAGTTTATTGAAGCTTCCGTTAATTCCTTATGGTGTCATCGTGAACAATTGCCTGACCAAAAAAATAACAGTAAGAGAATACAATGGCAATGACAGATTGCTGTCCATGTTGTGCCTAAAGTGTTACATATAGCTTGTCAGCTTTAATGCTGCGAAAGTACGGATTACAGAGTTGCGAGAGAAAATTGATTTATTGTTTGCCTTTTTCTGTCTTCCTTTCTCCGTGGGTGGTTGTTCGTTTGTAACAAGGCCAGTATGAGAGTACACATTTTTACACAAACACTCTCCTACACCTTTTTCCAGGGACGAACTCCTCCTTGTCACATTGTTGGCTGACGTCTTTAATACTGTGTAGGCAGTGTCTTGTGTCCTGAATAAACCCAGAAATGAGAATGGAGCTAAGGTGCGTGTCTATATGTCACAAGCGCATGAGAATGTTTTTGAAAATTGCATGTCTACTCAATACGTACATTATACAAGCACATCAACTTATTAAATATTTTCGTGCATCGTTATTTGGAAACACTTGTGATTTTTAGTGTGGGCTAAGATATAATTTGGATGGATGAGCCAGACATTCCATGTGTTTGTGTATATTACGTACTGCGTAACTATATACGTTATATAAATATAAATTAGTAAGTTTTTCCAATGACAATGTCCTATCCTCCTATATCCCACTCGTCTTTCATGTAGGCATATAGACACACAAGTGTTCATTCATTTTTTGTATGTGTTTGTGATGTGCTTCTTGCGGTGTTCACAATCGTATTTTCATCCTTTTCCATTCGCCCGCATGTGTTGTTGCATGTCCATTAATATATGTATGCACCTCGTAGCGCACACACCACCACACCTCTTGTAAACAAACGATAGTCGAACACCCAAAACACTACCAAAAAATACACACATCAACATTGTACTCTTGTACCCTATATATGCACAAAGTACTAAAATATGTACACATGCTTATATAAGCATCGTCCTCTCGGCCTCGGTATGTTTTGGCGGAGGAGAAAGAGGAACGCAGCATGGAAGACTTATTTCAATTTCCCTTGTCCCACTTTGCAGGCGATTTTCCATTAAAAATTCAAACAGTTTTCAGAAGGAGGTACAACCAAGTGAAGGTTAGATCGATAAGAAATGGGCGATGTTGCGCATTATGGCATTACAATTTTTTTTCTAACTTCCTCTCTGCACTTGGTACAACACTTGCGTTTTCTTTGCGAAAAAAAGAAGCCCACACACTAATGAGTTCCTTCGAGGAATATCCAGCGCTTTCGAAGTATTCAGAGGTGCATGGTATTTGTTTGTATTTGAAGAAGAAAGAAGACATGCGCGACATTTGTTTGGATTGTGTTTTCATAAGCGAGGTCAGTTAAGAAATTGGCCGAAGCATATTCTACTGGAAGTGGTTATCTAGACTTTTCCCATTATAAATTTATACCTCTAAGTACTTTGTGTCGTAATGATTCTAGGCGGCACGACACAGAGCGACAAATACATCGAGAAGGAAAGAAGTAAATTTTTAATAACACAAAGTTATTGCATTATCAACGAAAAATTCGATGTATTGAGAGCTGGTTAGCCATCATTGAATCATTCAAACTAGCTGACTGTATTAAGAGAGAGAAATGCACGAATACGCAAAAATTTTCTCATAAACATTCATACAGGCAGCAACTAGGAAATATTTGCAAATTGCAACTGGACGATGCAACTATGCAAGTAGTCATAAATGCACTACTAAAATACTAGGTTGAACGATTCAGATTGAGATTGTGTAGACTTCAGAGTAAGTTGCTCAAGGAAGAGTTTAGCTATGTCTGTGGTATGTGGTTTTTGGTTGTGGCAAGTGAATTTTTTGTTTGAAGCACACAAACACCAAAGATGAGCCGTTAAGAATCCCCTGTTAGCAGCCTGTTTACATAATTTTTATTGTGGGTAGAAGTAGCAGAAGAGAGGAGCCGTTTTGGCGCTACAGGAACAACAAGATCATCAGTGAGGTTGTTGCAAACTTGCAAATCAGAGAGACAAAGATCCCTCCGATCTATATGCACCATGTAATTACAATAAATGAACTTGATGGACGGCATTTCTTGCGTTCCTCTATGCGAATCAAAGTTGGTCAATATACAACTGAATAAATTCGCGAAATGGCCTTCCTTCAACAAGGCAACCGACAAGGTTACTCTTCTAAAAACGACTTGCTAAAATCCGCTTTCTCTAATTTTAATACATTCTTTTGTCTTGCTAAAATACTTCTATATTTTTTAGCAAACAAATGACCGTAATATTTTTGCACTGGAATTTGTCGTCAAATATCTGAACATTTATTTCAATGCAATACTTGGCAGAGCTGATATATAGTCCAACACTGTATCCCATGAACTATCGTACAGCAACGATGACATATTAAATTTTCAGCAGTGTAATGTAACATGTAACAAACATCACGCGAACGGAACATGCATGAAAGAAACTATCAGAACTGAATACTGAAAAAAGGAACCACTGATAGATTGCTCGGATCGTACTTGTGCATTCACGACTTTTGGCTGCATGCTCGCTCGCTCATTTCGCATTTTCCCTTGAGGTTCCATTCCGAAGAAGAAGGCGAACATATGAGCAAACATTCGTGTTGATAAGCATATACATATTATCGGGATACATTTTACAACACCACCGTAGGAATTCCACACACACATGAAGAGAAGAAGAAGACATGATGTGTGTGTGTGTGGAGGAACTGAACTGTGAGTTGAGAAGTACAAGTTGAGTCGAGATGATATTATTCGGATCTTGATACTCCTCACGCTCATTCTTATTCTGATCAGCGACACGACCCAAACCGTGGCTGCTTTCAAACCAGGAGAATAACGCACGATATATGAATGCTCACAGCATGTCTGCAAGTTGCCGGTGAGAAGAAGGAGGAAGACGCTTCTGCTCATCATCATCATCATCCAATGATGTTTTTGAACTTGATGCAGAATAAATTGTAGAATTTGTTTTTGCACAACTCAACCTCTGCACTCATCATTCCACTTGCAAATATATATATATATATATATATATATA
>JAQFZW010003292.1:0-13464 GCA_034687055.1 Heteromurus nitidus
GCCTGCACCAACCGCTGAACTAAGTAATTTGTAATTTGTAATTACATCGCAATGTCATGTAATTTCGGGTTCTCTGCAAAGATGCTACTATAATGCTTTGTAAATTTAATTACTAAATCCCCATTATTTTTCATATTTTTAACTTGCACACTGTGGCGATGTAGAAATTGTTAAAAGAAATTAATTCATAATGGTATCTTCACTTTCTAAATAAAGGCCCTAGGCGTATTGTCACCAAAACGAACACCCCCGTCTTCAGAAGTCGATTTTTTGTCACAAGAAGACAAAAAATTAAAATAATGAGACAAACGTGCATAGTTATTGAAATGTAAAAATGTAGACAAAAATGCAAATCGAAATGTTGGCGGCATCTTGTTCATAAATCCATAAAGCCAAGCGCGTTTTGTCATATCAGTATAGAATCATTCATTGTCTGTGCTGGAAGTCTTCAATTCTCATTCTTCAAAATGGATTCTGATAAATCTGACCCAGAATTCGAACAAGTAACCGTGCAGAACAAGAAAGATTCAACAAATTGGTCGACATTATAGAGATTTCAAAGGAAAAGTTAAAGGAAGACTTCCGAGTTTCCAGACAGATAAAATTTAAATGTGGTATTGAGACAATATATTATTGTGCATATGGTGAACCATGCCCTGTTAGAGTGAAAATCAAGAAAAATGTTTAATGGTGTTAGTGTAACTGTGATGATTTACATTGAATATTTAAATGATATATTTGTTTATCGCATTACCTTTTCAACTAGCGAATTTGTTATGGACTTCCAGTGCACTTGTGGCACTTTTATGAAAGAATATTTATTGTGTAAACATGTTTTGGGTCTACGCAATATAATGAACATGTTAACTTTCCCTAACAAAGCCATCTCAAGTACATTAAAAACAAGGAGGGGACCAAAAAATTACATTTTTTGTGTGCATTAATGCTAATTAAATAGGGCAAAAATATCGTGTACACAAAAAATACAAAATCATGAACATAAACGTGTCCGAAAAAACACACAAGATAATTTCGCTCCTAAATAAATTAAATGCATATTACGAGAACATGCCTAGTTTTCAGCAACAGCGAAAATTAAGCTGTTCCGTTTTTATGTTCCTGGAATACTCTTACTACAAATTA
Source organism: Heteromurus nitidus (assembly GCA_034687055.1). Classification (NCBI taxonomy): domain Eukaryota; kingdom Metazoa; phylum Arthropoda; class Collembola; order Entomobryomorpha; family Entomobryidae; genus Heteromurus; species Heteromurus nitidus. The sequence continues at coordinate 1,144 of JAQFZW010003292.1, forward strand.
TATCATAGCTCAGGGAGAGAAGAGAAAGTAGCAGTTATATTACTTTGTTCATTCCTCAATTCAATGTTATATTTATCGTCACAAACTAGAGCAAACAACGAAATAATACATGATTCCCTGTTAAAGGAAATATACATAACAACGCCACTCCTGATATTAACACACTTTGACACAGATATAATTTGTGGCATTGCTATTCCATTAATCAAAAATTGTGGTCCCATAGACGAAATTAAATACTTTTACAATACCACAACTGATGTACAATTAACCTCATAAAAATTACTGGATTGTCACACAAGCTAAATTTGCACGGGCAGCATTTAGTTTTCTCATTTCTCTGTTACTTCCCTACTTTTCATCACTCGTTGAACATCGAACCCTTACTCTCTGCAAAAGTTTCTCCATAAAACAAAGTATTTCGAAAAGATGTTGCTTTCGACAGGAGTGTTGGATAGCATTCTCTTCTTTTTCAAAGTTGCAACAAATCCAATAATAAAACCAACATTTCCTTACATTTGGAACAAGAGTGAACGCAAATTTGAGAGAAATCCAGCTTACACCAAATGCTTGCCGATAATATTACTATTTCTGGTTGTGGCCATTTCACTCTCAGCAATTCGACTCTATTTGTTTCCAAACCGACCCACCTACGAAAAAGCCATTTGTGGCTTTCTCTGCATGTACTATTCTCACAATGTGATTCTAATTTACTTCGCAAAAGATGGGAGCATTGTCGACATTTTGAATAGCATTTTGGCGTTCGAGGAAGGGCTTCGAAATGGTAAGTAAATATATTTCTCCTCCCACCAACAACGTTATTTTATTTATTTTTTAATTGTGTTTAATATTTCTGATACTTCAGATCACCAATATTTTCGAAAACGGATTGATTCCAGAATTGTAAATTTCATCGTCAAATACGGAGCCATAAATTTGATATCAATATATACTTGTGTAGTTTTGCTTGGGGTGGTTGCTCCATTATCTCCAATGTATGGACCATCAGGGATCCACATGTGGTTAGGTACTCAAGGATTTAGGGAAGGATTGGGGACAACTGAGAAACTGGTTGGGGTTGCGGTGATGACCTTGATATTGGGACTAAGCTGGGGTGGCTACAATGCCTACTATTATGTCAACTTTATTGGAATTTCATTTGTTTTCAAATGCTGTATCGTAGCTTTCTCAAGGTGCTTAAAAATTAACTTAAAATTTAACTAGTCAACCTTTACACGACGTAAAATATTTATTTTTGGATTGATCTTTTCAGTGAGCTCCAGCAGATTTTCTTACAACAGAACTATGTGAAAGCAGAACTCCGTAAGAAAATGCGACAGTATCGAGAGCTTCAGATAATTATAAAAATCTACAATTTAACCCACAAGAAAATGGCAACGGGATCCACTCTCATGACAATCATGTTCATTTGTACGGTCATCCTATTTCTGCTTTTATCCTTTGCCAGTCGCATGCCAACTCCTGAACTTTTGGCTTTCTCAGGGGGAGGTGTGCTGGGGTGGACACTGATATTGTATTACCAACTCTTCGCACATGTGTACTCTGCCAATATAAAGTTACACCATGAAATGAAGTTGGCTACAAAGTTTATTCCGACAAAGATGGAAAGGGATTGGCTCAAAATGTTTTGGAGATCCTGTCCGGTTGCGAAAATTTATGTATTTTCTAACAACTACTTCGAGCCATCAACCATCCTGATAATCTTAAGTTTTTGCATTGACAAGACTGTGGCGCTTATTTTACTCGGTCAAGGTAACTGAATATCTGAGGTGCACATTTATTGAGATATTTATTAAGTAGATATTTTCCACACGGTTTTTTATATATACCGCTAGTCGTATAGTTTTATATATACGAGTCACGGAGTCATATGTTTCAAATCAGGCCTCAGATCTCAGGTACCTGAAATTCAGGCCAGTTCAGGTCAGATGTGCCCTGACCTGAATTTTTCAAAAGCGACCTGAACCGAACCTGAATTTCTGTGACTGGAGTGAAATGAAATTTTTAAATCACCCTGAATTTGTGTAAATTTTTACGTTTTTGTGAATTTTTGAGAGAAGTTGTCCAGAAATATGTCATATTTTAACATAAATATCTTGTAAATATGAACAATTATCCATTAATTATCCATCAAAATGACTTTTAGTAAGTCCCATTCTTGAATCCAGTAAGTGAAAAACGAAGAATTGTATTCAATTCGTTAACATTCAAGTCAGTTCAGGGCCCCGAATCGCCCTGAGGCCTTTACTGAATCTGAATTTTCGGACCTGGCCTGAATCCGACCTGAACTGAACCTGAATTGCTTGGACAGAACTGGTCTGAACTGAACCTGAAAAAAGCTGGCCTGAACTGACTGATTTTATTCCCTAATTCTTCCAAGCTCTACAACAATATTGTTTTGAACACGAATCTATACTAGTGGTTTGATATTAAGTTATTTTAGCATGCATGAGTCAGTCGTGTAGCACAGCCGAAATAAAGCAACCTGTGTGTGTGTGTTTATATTTTTTGTCACATCAGCTTAAATACATGCATGAGATCCTGCATTGCCTATAAAAGCCCCTTTTAACAGGGTTAAAAGATCGATTACCACAGAACCAACAAAATGCATTAATGACAGACTCAGCATATCAACTCCTGCTTTGCATTTTTCATGGATGCGGATACGACCCATGATTTTCAATTTCCCCTCTGTCATGTTAGCATATATTTACAGGTAAGGACCACAAGACTTCGTCATGTTTGTGCTTGCGAATGCTTTCGCATTTTAATAGACGGACGTGTAGACGTACATGTTTTCGCAATTTTACAAATTCAAAGTTTTACTTAAAATTTGGTCATATGAAGCCAGCACGTGGGGGTTTATAATGACTACTTGCGAAATGTTAAAATCCATATACTTGCAGAAACTGTTTATTCTGCCCTGAATACCGTTAACTATATTTCAATATTTCAGTCCGAATAGATTGTGCTTTCATAAAATTTGGAACGAAAGTTTAAATCGCCATAAAATTATTGCTGCCTCATATTCTCCTTAAATGCACTTGCCCATGTGTTGGTATATAATACAAATTTTGATCTCCAGATCGTAGAAAACCCTAACATTTAAAATACACTACCGCATTAATTTAAAGGTGAATTGAAGTTACATAATTCTATCTCGATTTTCACTGAAGCCTCGAAAACTTATAATTTCATCAAAAGACCTCCGTCAAACAATACTACCGAAAACATGCTCATTTCGACAGGAGTATTGAACAGCATTCTCTTCTTTTTTGAAGTTACATCAAACCCCATTCTAAAACCGACATTTCCATACATCTGGAATGAGAATAAAAATAGATTTCAAAGAAACCCAATATTCAAGAAAAGTTTACCAGTAATACTAACATTCCTGTCAGTAGCCATTTCCCTCTCAGCAATTCGACTCTATTTGTTTCCAACCCGACCCACTTACGAAAAAGCAATTTGCGCCTTTATGTGCGTGTACTACTGTCACAATGTGATTTTGATTTACTTCGCGAAAGACGGGAGCATTGTTGACATTTTGAATAGCATTTTGGCGTATGAGGAACGACGACACGGTAAGTAAACATGTTGCAACACGAGAGTGGTGTCAATCATATTTGTAAAATCTACATTGAAAGCTTCTTTTAAATTCAGATCATCAACATTTTCGAAAGCGGATTGATTCCAGGATTGTAAACTTCATTATAAAATATGGAGCTCTAAATTTGATGGCCATATATGTTTGCGTAGTATTGCTAACACTTGTTGCCCCATTCTCGCCAATGAATGGACTATCCGGAATCCACATGTGGTTAGATACTCAGGGACAAGGTATAGGAATCGGCGAAAAATTGGTAGACGCAACACTTATGGCCTTGATATTGGGGCTAAGCTGGGGTGGCTACAATTCTTACTATTATGTCAACTTCATTGGAGTGGCATTTGTATTCAAATGCTGTATAGTAGCTTTGACAAGGTAAGAAAGTCTAAACTAAATTATTTAACGTTTCAATGATTTCATCAATTCCTAAAAAAAGTGTCCGTTTTTCAGTGAGCTCCAGCAAATTTTCTTGCAGCAACGTCATGTAAAGGCAAACCTCATTATGAAAATGAGGCAATATCGAGAACTTCAGATAATTATAAAAATCTACAATTTAACCCACAAGAAAATGGCAACGGGATCAACTCTCATCACAATCATGTTCATTTGTACGGTCGTCCTCTTTCTGCTTTTATCCTTTGTCAGTCGCATGCCAACTCCTGAGCTTTTGGCTTTCTCAAGTGGGGGTGTGCTTGGGTGGACGCTGATACTGTATTACCAACTCTTCGCACATGTGTACTCTGCCAATATAAAGTTACACCATGAAATGAAGTTGGCTACAAAGTTGATTCAGACAAAGATGGAAAGGGATTGGCTCAAAATGTTTTGGAGATCGTGTCCTGTAGCGAAAATTTATGTTTTTTCTAATAACTTCTTTGAGCCATCAACCATCCTGATAATTTTAAGTTTTTGCATTGACAAAACTGTGACATTAATTTTACTCGGTCAAGGTAAATGAATTTTCAAATTAGTGGATGGAAAGCGCTCCGATGAATGGCCGAAATTTACATTGAATCGAATCCACGAATAATGTTTTATTATTGTGGCCGATATATTATACTGGCATATATAATCCCGTTGTTACAATATAGAAGAAATTTAGTTTTGTTTAAGTTTGTCCAAATATTCGCTATTACTCCATCAACGCTTTCCATATTTTGGTAATATTAAAACGACACATGGGCACCTAACATATCTTCGTGAAGCGGATGTTATTTTCATTTTCACCGTTCCATGGATCTGCATTATTTCATCGCCAAGGAAAGGATCAATATACGCTGTTCGGTCTGTAGTAAAGATATGTTAAAGAAAAAAGCACTGGTTCTAAGTTGAAGCCAGTCTTTAAAATGAAAATGCTATTCCCCTGGTCTCCTCCACTCAAGCTGGCAAGTTAGAGCGTAATGGTCAATTGAATAATGTATGGGATAATGGGATGTTATTTCAGTAGGATTCACTGGACTCGAGAAGATGAGGATTAATAAATTATTCAATTGACGATTACGCTCTAACTTCAGAAGGTAAGTGTAGCTGCTGGAAGCATATTCGGAAACCGAAAACCAAATAAGGAAATATGGAACAGAATAGGATTTTGTGCTGACTTACGTACCCTATTAAATTTCCAGTATTTTTGCCTATTCCAGTGCCTGTATGCCAATGTTTCATTATTTGATTCCCATCTACGTCGAGGTTCCGCATTCATGTTTGGCCGAAGTAATTTCGAATATAACATTTGAAGTTGGCTGGATCGAGATATGAATATAGGTATTTAATATTTTATGCTTCAAGCTCGAATTTAGTTAAATTGTTGACCATTTCAAAAAATTACACTATGACCGGTGTCCCTGTCATAACACAAATGTAATAATACATTTTTGGGTTTACATACAACTTTTCATCCACCACGTTTGCTGTCGGGATATAAATATTGAATTCATGCGTGGTCATTCTTTTAAATAACTCAGTGGCACCGGTTGTCAAATGGATTTGTTTTTCAGAAAATAGATGTACAAAGAGAGCCGTTCCTTTATAATCTGGAAACTTTACATAAAAAAGTTCCTGTTGCTTCATATTCAATATACTAACTTCTAAGGTCCAGATTTTAAATTTTTATCCAAGCACTTGTCAGAATGTTGATTTCGTCAGGTGTATTCGAAAGCATTCTCTTCTTTTTCAAAATTGGAAAAAAGCCATTGATCAAACCCACATTTCCTTACAACTGGAATGAGCGAAGAAATGTTTTTCAAAAAAATCCGAATTACGCCAGCGCTCTACCAATCATAATCATGGCTCAGTGGGTTGGAAGTTCACTCTCAGCTCTCCGATTGTTCTCGTTTCCAAACCAGCCCATCTACGAAAAGGCGATTTGTATATCGATGTTCATGTATTATAGTCACTGCAGCATTCTAGTTTACTTCGCCAAAGACGGGAGCATCGTTGACATTTTGAATTGCATTCTGAGTTTCGAGAAGCAGCTTCGAAAGGGTGGGTGAGTATACCCTTTCTTTTCATTATCAAAAAGACCGAAAATATATTCAAGGTTTGATATTTTTATTCTCGTTAGATCACCTGTACCTTCGGCAAAGAATGGATTCGGGAATCATTTGCTTCATTGTAAAATACGGGCATGTATTCTTAATGCCAATATATATTTCGATTGTGTTGATGCCTGTGGTTGCACCTCTATCTGCAATGAATACGATGTCTGGAATACTGCTGCTTGACTGGAAGAAACTTGGAGAAGGAAGTGTAGTGGGTCCAATTATGAAATTGGTTGGAACAATCGTTAACATTTTCATATTTGGACTAAATTGGGCTTGCTACAATACTTACTTTTGTGTAAACTTTGGTGGAGTTGCGTTCGTGTTCAAATGTTGTATGATGGCATTCAAAAAGTAAGACAGCCAATCACTATCGAAATACTTCATTCATAAAGCATTATTCTCAATTCTCAATAATAAATGACTTTTTTCCAGTGAGCTACGACAAAGTTTTGCGGAACAGCAATTCGTCAGATTGGAACTCCGTAAGAAAATGAGGCAATACCGAGAACTTCAGATAATTATAAGAATCTACAATTTAACCCACAAGAAAATGGCTACCGGATCAACTCTCACGGCTTTCATATTCTTTCCGACGGTCAACCTCTTTCTTATTTTATCCTTTGCGAATCGCATGCCAACTCCGGAACTTCTAGCTTTCTCAGGGGCGTGTGTCTTGTCTTGGCTGATATTACTTAGTCACCAACTCTTCGCGGAGCTTTACTCAGCCAGCATTGAGCTACAGCATGAAATGAAGTTGGCCACAAAGTTAATATATGGAAAGAAGAAAAGGGATTGGCTGAAAATATTTTGGAGGTCGTGTCCGGTAGCTAAAATATATGTATTTTCCAACAGCTTTTTTGAGCCATCCACCATTCTGGTAATATTGAGTTTTTGCATTGACAAGACTGTGGCATTAATTTTGCTGGGTCAAGATAGATGAACAAACTTTACTTACGGTAATGAAATTATGACAATGAATGCGCTCACATATGAATATTCGAAAATGAATTTTGAATTTTGTGCTCCTAATAAAGGCTATACATTGGCGTGTTGAATTTATTCCGGTGTTAACTTATTTAAGTACATCACCAGTTCGCCTTTTTGTCGAGTGTGATTACCGTTATGGAGTGTATTTGTAGCAAACATATTTTAAAACTACCTAAATATTCACTGTAACTAAAGCAAATTTTGCCACATATTTGTTACATGAAAACTAAAAATGTGCGGGCTTTGACATGTATAGCTATAAAAAACTAAAAACTCTTCGTAAGCTGACACATGTTTATTTTAGCTGTCCGATGTTCCATAGATATTCCAATATCAAGATATATCATCATCGAAAAAGGATATCCGAAAGGGCATAAAAATTGCAGTGCAAAATTCTTATAAATTCAAATTTCCCGCATACTCTGAAACGCTCATATAATCAGTTAATCCGCGTTTGGGTAGTGAAATATGGTTTCGATGCTTTTAAGATTTCAAGGATGAAAAATTCTCCTACCTGAGTGAATCCAGTATTTGAGCCCACTCTACAAACATTTTTCGTCGCCCATATTTGCAGCTATCATATTAATAGATTTCATGCCTCGCTGCTGGACATAACTATGGATGATACTTATCCGTGGATATATGCAGCCATGGCCATAGTTCAGTTATTGTCAAGGAACGTTCGCGTTCCTGCCAAACGGACTTATTATTCTACAACTGCAAGTCAATCTGGGAAAATGTTGATTTCGACAGGAGTGTTGGAACGCATTCTCTTCTTTTTCAAAGTTGGGAATTGCCCCCTGATCAAACCCACATTTCCATATATTTGGAATGAAAGTGTAGGAAAATTTCAAAAAAATCCGAAATATGCCAGTACTTTACCAGTCATAATTATGGCTCAATGTGTTGGAATTTTGAGTTTATCTTTCCGATTGTACTGGTTTCCGCGTCAACCCGTGTTCGAAACAGCTATTTGTATATTTATGGCCACGTACTATTGTCACTGTATTATTTTAGTTTACTTCGCCAAAGATGGGAGCATCGTAGACATTTTGAATAGCATTCTGGCATTCGAGAAACGGCTTCGAAAGGGTATGTATAAAAATATGTTGTTTCATTTTCAGTTAAGAACAACTCGAAGAAACATGGGTAAAGGTTGATGATAACATTTTAAAACGGTTTTTCTAGATCATCGATATCTTAGAACGAGGATGGATTGTAGGATCGTTAGTTTCATTGTAAAATATGGAGCTCTTTACTTAATGTCAGTACTTATTTGTTTGGTATTTTTGACGTTCCTTGATCCACTATCTCCAGTGAACGCAATATCTGGATTACTTATGGCTCATTGTAACGATCTTGGTGAAGGGCCATGTGTGGATCCAATTATGAGATTCGTCGCAGCAGCCGTGACCAGCTTGATACTCGGACTAAGCTGGGGTGGCTTCAACGCTTACTTTTATGTGAACTTCATTGCATTTTCGTTCGTTTTCAAATGTTGTATGACTGCATTCGAAAAGTAAGGTTTATCCATATCGGTACTTTATAAGGTATTATTTTTTAAAAATAAAAAGTGACTTTTTCCAGTGAGCTGAAACAAATTTTGGGCCAACGGAAATTCGTAAAAGTGGAACTTGGTAAGAAAATGCGGCAATACAGGGGACTTCAGATAATCCTCAAAATCTACAATTTAAACCACAAGAAAATTGCTACAGGATCAACTCTCACAGCAATCATGTTCTTTTCGACGGTCGTTCTCTTTCTACTTTTATCCTTTGTCAATCGGATGCTGACTCATGAACGTGTGGCGTTCGTAGGTATATTTCTGATTGCGTGGACGGTTTTACTGTGTTACCAACTCTTCGCGCAGGTATACTCGGCCAGCATTAAGTTGCACCATGGAATGAAGCTTGCAACTAACCTAATCCATACAAAGATGGAAAGGGATTGGCTGAAAATATTTTGGAGATCGTGTCCGGTAGCTAAAATATATGTATTTTCGAACAACTTTTTTGAGCCATCTACCATCCTCGTGATATTGAGTTTCTGCATTGACAAGACTGTTGCATTAATTTTATTGGGTCAAGGTACATGAGAGACCTTTCATGTAATAAGTTATGACAAAGGAACGAATTGATGGTACCGAAAATTTCAAATAAACGGCATTTAAAAATATAAAACTTAAGATGCACCTGAAATAACTTAAACATTCTCATATGAACATTTAAGGAAGCCAAAATACGAATTTTTGTATTTACACTTCACAATTTTAAGTTAAAGGAGCTAAACAGGGTTTGGTTTAAAAAAATTTGAAGATCGTTAATTATCGGGGAATATAACTTATATCCTATGAGCATTATGGTACTTCTTACTTTTGTTTATGAAGATGTTTATATAGCCATACAAAAATTATTTTCAAGTATTTCACAACATTAAATCAATAATTAGATTAGAATATGCGAGAAAAGTAGAAGATATAATCATTGATTAAATGCCAATTTCCTTAGAATATATGAGCCTTTGAAAATCCCACTTGAAGATTGTTATGAAAAAACTTAACTGATGTCAACTGTCTGAAATGTCAAATTACTATCATTATAAATCGATGACTCTCAAAATTATTGTGTAAAATTGACGATATAGACGTAAGTTTTGAATATTAAAATTGGTTTTGTAATAATCTCAAAATTATATGTTATGGCCTTTCTACTATATGTATTGGGTGGTTAATATAAATGTGAGTACTCTCCCAATGTCACATCAGTCCGTGTACCACATTTGGAACAACTACAGGGCTGAATCGTATTAGTTTCTTAAATTCCATTTAATTATTCTAAACCATATTTCTGAAAAATCCTGTATGCATTCATTCGTTAGTATTTTGTATCTCCAAATGGCACAGACCCGGCTTCACAACAATATAATTTTTGGAATTAACACATTTATAATTATGTTTCTTTCTGAGGGTGTGACCACAATACCTCAAATTACAAAAGCTTCAGAATTAACAAGTAGACACTTTTTAGATTCGATTCCCATATTCACGTCTTGCACAAATTTGTTTGCAGACTTCGATCGTGGTCGTGGACATAAGTACGAGGATACAATCCATTCGGAAAAGATATTAGATCACTGTTTAAAACAAAATACCAAGAACGATTCTAGATCGTACTGCACTTTGATCTACATTACAGCTTTAGATATATTTATGCGTAAATATCCCTCTATCATGCCGTCCAAGCAGAAGTTTCAAATTCCATGTCTAGTTTTCATTCATATTAGTACCCCCACGTATATTCAACGCTCAGTCTTAAATTTCCGTTCAGGCAGTAAATTGTTGGAGTTTGATGCCCAGGCCGTAGTTCAATCTATTAATATTTTGTACATTGTTCCGTTTGAAATATTTCCAATACCGGGTATCGTGAGTAGCCAAACACTATTTATGCCAGTGAAGAACATTCCAGCAACCATGGAATCAAAGTTCTTATTCCTGGAAATGATTTCTAACATCGCATACATTCAAATTCAGGCATGTACAGGAGAAGGTATTCGATACTACAACAAAATCAAAAGTGATATTCGCTCAATTGAGCATTCCTTCAACACGCTTTTCAAGATTTCGACATCTTCTTGGATCCATTTTGGAAGCGAGACGCCATCAGTGACATGGGAAAAAGTGAATAATGACTTCTGTGGAGCAGGTGCTACGGAAAAATACTACAACAATAAAATTAAGGTGTGCAACAACTTCGTGGATGTGATGAATAAACGCATACATCCATATTACAACGAGTGTTATAGACGAGTATTCTTTCAGCGCCATAACTGCGCGTCGATCATTTGTGAGAAGTTTTATACCGCGGCTGGGCTGAGGTCGAGGTTTTACGTATACAGTTTTCTTGACCAGGAGTATGTGGTTAGCAGCAATTACATCAAACCAGCTGCGCATGGTTGGAAAAGTGAAGGTTACAAGTATTCTATTTTCACTCAGGCGTTCAATCGAATAAATTCTAATATGGATTTTCTCACTCTGGTACGACCTTTACCACTTGTCGGCTGGATTGGAATGGTTATCATGAGTTTGTCAACTATTGTCACAATTCGACTATCCGGCCTTTCGAAGGACCAATTTTTTCTCGTGTTTTCGATTCTCCTCGAACAGGAGAATACATTTCCTACTTCAAAGATTAAAATTACAGCCATTCTAACACTATATACTTTCGGAGCATTTCTTCTGAGAAATGTTTACCTTTCGACAATGTTTTCACATTTGACGAAGACACCTCTTCCTCCTATACCGACATCGTTAGATGAGCTTATATCTGAAAGTAATTTTGACGTCATTAAAACCAGTTCCTTAAGCTTAGAAATAATTCCCGCAGCAAACAAAGAAAGAAAATGGAGAAACGCAACTGAGGATTTTCTCCGCTCCCTCACCACCTTCGGAGAAAAGAATTATTGTGCACTCGGGAAGAATGAAGCTTTGCAGATCTTACTAAAGGACTTTGCCGACAGGAAGAAGTTGAAATGCTTCCTTTATCATGCGACAGGGGATTCCGAGTATAGTCTTGAATATGAAAACACTTTCGAGAGATTTGGACTGGTTTACAAGACCACATCGCCAGTAAAATCTCTGCTGGCTGCATTCGCAAACAGGATATTGTTTGACAACAATGAGGAGGAGGTGGGCCTATCATATCTTTTTATTGCAACGAAGCCTACCTCTGTTACGGGAATGTACATACGATACCTCTCTTATTTGGAGCAATCAGGACTAGAACAGATGTGGAGGGATCATGGAAACCGTTGGCGGAAAGTAATGGAACATCAGAGAATTAATGAAGCATATTCATACACAAAAAAGTGGAATTTTTATACGATCGCTTTCCAAATGAAAAATAATTTAGTGATAGAATTTCGAAGGCTTCAAGAATTGTCGGAGGAGCCTTCATGCACGATTCAAGACATGAAAATAGTGTTTTTACTTTGGAGCATGATGGTGGTTGTTTGTGGAGTTGTTCACTTGTCAGAGTTGTCAGTTGTATTATCTTTTAACCAATTTTAATTCGTAATTGTGCCGAAAATGTAGGGCTGTTCGTTTAGCGTTTTCGTTTACAAAACGACAATCGTTTTCGTTTACAGGGCATAAACTAAACGCTAAAC
>JAQFZW010003293.1:0-13459 GCA_034687055.1 Heteromurus nitidus
GTTCGTCAAGATTGTATTGGCACGGTAAAAAATGGAAATCTCATGGCTACTTCTACTCTGTATATTGTTACTTTGTGTCTGTGGCAAGCTGTTTTATGTATTTTTCGGCATATTTTTTCGGTTTAACATTTTATTCAATATTCTGTCAACGTGTATACAAAATAAATATGTGCACGAAGAAACTGAATTCTGTCATATATATACTTTACACTTGTGTACAAAAAGTTAGAAATTTTCAAAATTATCAAAATCAAAATTGGTGTAAATGTTTTTATGGCATCGCCCGTGACGCCATATACACATTCGGCAAAAGATCGTCGATTGAGACCGAGCAACCTGGAACATGTCGCGCTATGGCGTTAAATGCCTCATCGCTTGTCTGAAAACAGTTTTCATTAAGTGTTATTATTTTAAAAATTATGCTACAAATTGACGAAAAGTCATGCTATAATGAGTTTCATAAGTAAGTGGTGGAATACCCCTTGCGATAATGCAACCACGAGAGTGCTCAAGTGAGGCAGCCTCAAGAATCCTTCATTCACAGAGATGTCACTCACCCTCCCCGTCACCAGCATTTTGAGCTTCCGTAAATCTGCAAAAAGAACATGAAATTAGACGAGGTTGACATTGGCATATCGCCAGTCTTTTGATACATTTTCTAAATAAAAATAATTATATTCTTCTAACATTTTAAATCGGTAATATTTGGAAGACGATCCTCAGACCCGGGCACGACCCCGGTGATCCCTTGATCATTAATTGTCTCCAACCGTCCCTCATATGCAAGTTCCACACAAGCCGCGTTAATATCCAAATTCGTCAGTTGTTTCCAACCTCGGCAAACAACGCGGAAGGATGGGTTGAGCAGTTGACCTTCAAAGGACTCCATGTTCGGCATCACCTTCACCAACATTTCCATCGATTCCGCAGACAGGAAGAAATTGGAAGTTTCCTCCACGTGGAACTGCAGCTCTTTGAGCCGAGGCAACCTCACGTTTTCCATTCTTCTGAAATCCGTCCTCCGCAACATTCTCTCCTTCTTGTATTGGAACACTGAGAGACGCCTCAAGTTTGGAAATTTCTCCAGAAAGTACAAGTTCGGACAGATGAGACCTTCCAGTTTCAAATGTGTGAGGAGGAAAGGATAATCTTGAAATGGGAAGTTGTTGTAGGACCGCACATTGTCCGCATTGAAGGTCTCCACGACAAAAGCGTTTCCCACGTCCAAGTCGTCGAGGGTGTTGGCGTGAAGTCGTAAAGCTGACGGGAGGATGCTCATGGCTTCGTCTTCACAATCGGCCAGGTCCAAATCCAGTTTTGACAATTTTAAGATTGGAAGTTGGAGGAGTCTTTTCACCGCGTTCCCATCTTCGGGTGACCTTGAGCAAAAAAATAATTGTAATTTATCTTTGAAGACTCCCAACCTTCGAATAAAATTTGTTTGTTTCATTTCAGTTGTATATACATTCCCTCCAAGCGCAACTTTTTGATACACAATTTGCACTCCTTATTTCTGCTCAGTGCTTCCAGAGTATCGACGAGTGGAGCAAGTTCCCTCCAGGTAATTCCAGGAGTGCTCACTTTGCCACGAAAGCTCTGAATTTCTAGTTTCTGTAAAAATAATAATTCAAAAACTCAAAATATAATCAGAGCGACACTCCAAAAAAATAAATAGATTGATTGAGTCTGATCGAATTACGTTAATGTTCGGAAAGTGAAGGAAAAATAGGCGCCACGTAATCGGGAATTGTAAGCTCAACGTTACCGACAAAGTTGTTAAATTCGGTTGCACCTGCACCACCTCCCCCTCCCCTCCTCCGTCATCTTCCTCTCTGCTGTCAAGCCTAATACATCCCTGCAGCTTCAACTCCTTCAAATTGGGAGTATCCTCAAAAATGGCCTTCTTGAAAGCTTCCACCGAGTGGATGGAACAGGCAACCAGCTCCAGCTTCCACATCCATTCCCCATACTTGGCAAAGAACCTGTCCATGTTTTTGTACATCTGCGGGAAATTCTCATCATCCTCCTCCATATCACGTCTGTAGGTACTCAATTCCGGAGGAGTGGAGGGAGGAGGTGAAGCTATGAACTCCATGTCACAAATCCTAAATGTTCTGAAAGGCTTATCTCCTCCAACGTCCAATTCATTCCGCATTAATTTCCACTTGAGGTGCGAATTCGGGGGCAAGTTTGGAAACATTTGCTCCTCCAAAGGGCGCTCGTGAACGATGACGGTGGCATCGTTCCGGAAGCGGGCCAGTGACAGTTGGTGCCATCGTTTTGAAACGAGACGAAATCGGAACAAATCCGATAACTCGCATCGCTCGAACACATTTGCCAGCACCTGCACAAACAAAAGTTTCAAAAATTTGGACTCATCCAATACATGTTTTTCATGTTACTGTTGTTCAAATTAACAATTAATCTCACACAAAAATTATGATATCGAAATAATGTGTAATTTTAGATTGATTCTAGACCTACAATATCCCAAGGATTATTTCCAGAGGATGACGGTCGATTTAATGCACTCATGATGCCTCTAATTTCTTCCATTTCATTTATGTAGCCTCAACCACATCACACCACCACACCACAACTACACAGCAACTCAGGTGAAAACAGTTGCGAGATCGAGAACAAAAATTGGAAACTAGCCTTTCCAATGCTCAACAATTTTTTTAAACTAAAAATTCGTGAATAATTTTATTCTACAACTGTTAATCCGTTATTTTTCTGTGAACATTATTATTTTTTAATTAAAATATCGCACGCCATATGTGTCTCAGTATGTGCGTACTTTGTTGGTCGTTGTATTTGCATCCTTTGTTCGGATTTCCGATGTAATTTTGTGTAATGATGCCTAGTATTAGTATTTTCTTAGCCCGGGATCCCTATGTTGACGAACATGTTGATCCAGTTTCCTGTCTGCTTGTCGTGTGTGTATATAAGCCATATGCCAGCATGTTCTAAACCCAATAACACAGATGCTGTTTTCTGTGTTCATGTACAACTTGATGATGCTAGTGCTGTAAGTACGTCAGACTGCAGCTCATTCTCAGGCTGTCAGGCTTTTATTTGCAAGGGTTAACCTTGAGCTTGCACTTGTAGTATACAGACATGGACTAATATGCTCGACTCTTTTTACTGTCCTATTCTTCCCTGGACACATGCACATTTATGCAAGAGTTAAATTGTTAGAGAGTCTTTCTGACAAGTGAGCGAAATGTGAGCGAAGCGAAATGAAAAAATGCATGCAATTTATGTGCGGCGAAAAGGATAATTGTTTCTGTCATCTTTGTTCTTTCCTGTGCTGTCTCGAAACACTCGATATCGGCGTATCCACCCCCACCATATCAGATTCAACAAGTTTAATTCCTGCAGAACAAGACCTCAAGATCAGTACAGGAATTATCATTTACTATTGATGTCGTAATATGTCGAACTTGGAGGTATGAAATGAAGGCGTACGTCGTTTTTACAAGGGTCACATATGTCTCATGAAACGGATGTCATTGTCATTTTGAGATGTGATAACTACAAATAACATGATAACCTCATCCAAATGAAATAAGCCACATTATTGATCCGCAATCTGCCATAAATTCTGTTAATATTAAACCAAACCACATGTGAATCCGTCTCGGCTCTGCACCTGTTCCCAGATAATAAAATTAATGGCAAACAAACATTATTATTTGGCGAATTCGCAGGTCCGTAGGTTCTGTAGATATTGGATGGGATATTGTGACAGGTTCATGTGTTTCCTGGTGTGATTTATGAATGGATGTTCATGGTTCAGGTCCTGATTTTGTTACCCTAATCTTGTGTGAACACCTACAACCTACAACCTACATCAAGCCCAGATGGAGAACCCCAGAGACCAGACCAAGGACACTTTTTATGTTCAGGTACAAATATTATGCAGTATGCTCATTATAATAAAAGTGAGTGCATCGTGCAGCCACCTGAACTATCTTTGTATGTATCTATCTGTGCCTTGTTTGAGTCTGAAACTGGCAGAACACAATATTTTAATCATGAATGTCATGCAAGACCATTAATTATAAATGCTTCTTTAATTATTAAAGCTACCGGCTCAAACAGTGTGGTCTCAAGCTATCTTAAGTATTTAATATTTATTAAAATAAAGACAGTAAATCATGTACACAACATTTATCCGAGTTTATATTTTGCGGAGAAAATTTGGCAATTAAAAGTGTCTCTGGGATTCCTTGTTTCATTAAAAAGTGAAGTGACCAAGTTGCAAATTACATGCATGCCCAACGTATATTTTTGAGGCTTCTGCGTTCCATAATTATTTAATCAACAAAATTCCCAGCAGAAAAATCCCACAAGATAAAAATAGTTATAAAATCTGCCAAAGCTTTTCTGAATATTCACACGGATTGACAGATAAGAAAGTTAATGTTAAAAGCACGATCATCATGATCATGTTTCGGGTACGAGCTTTTACGGCCAGATTATCCTTCAATTAAAAATCACATCGAATTACATGGTGCGTTTATGATTTTTATGAGACATTCGAGATAGTGAAAGTTTAACTTTGATGTATGACAAGATTTGATAATTATGGTGAAATCGTAATATTCTGAGCGTTACGCACGCACAACATGAAATGTACTATTGATAATATTGATCGCGAAATTATTTAAATATTGACATTGATTTGTCCAGTCAAGATACGATCAACGAAGCAGATGATATTGGCATGCCTTTTTTGCAGATCAATAAACCAATTGACAATTATAGCTCAATCGGGCATCTCCAAGTTAAAATATTGATCGAAGTGTAAATCCCATTTTGCATATCTCTCGTGACCAATTGTACAAGAGTACAATATGGCTGCATTATTAGATGCATTGATCTTAGCCTTCTTGCTAGGATCCTCCTCCTTCGCAATTGTCCAAGGGAACGATGATGGCGACTACGAAGTTGGCGTTGGAATTGCCGATGTCACTGGACCAGCAGCTGAAATTGCAATGGTAAAAACTACTTCAATAAAGATTCTCGCAAATAAGTGCGAATTCCTGCGAATGACTGGATTTTCTCTGGTTTCAGATGGGCTACGCTAGTCCAAGCCAATCAGCAAGAGGCATCCACACCAGACTTTTCTCAAGGGCTTTCATCTTCAAATCTGGTTCTGAAATGGTTACTTTTGTCTCAGCGGACATTGGAATGGTGGATCAAGCACTTAAAATTATGGTAACAAAATTTAGCTAAAATGATTTTCACTTTGAAGCAAGCAATTTTCATAAAAATAATACACTTTTCTTACGATTTTCGTAGGTTGTCGAACGCCTTCAGGAAAAGTACGGCGGAAATCTGTTCACAACTGCGAACGTTGTCCTGAGTGGGACCCATACTCACAGTGGTCCTGGAGCTTATCTCCAGTACCTCATGTACGGGATAACCAGCGGTGGCTTCTTGGACGCCAGCTTTTACGCAATTGTTGACGGGATGGTGCAGAGTATTGAGCGAGCTTACTCCAAGCTTCAGCCTGGAAAGCTGTTTATTGACAAGGGGATTGTGCTGGAAGCGAACGCCAACCGAAGTCCTTCCTCCTACATGGCCAATCCAGAAGATGAGCGAGCCCAGTAGGTCCTAAATCTAAATCCTTAGCTGCTCTCTGATAAAAAAATTAATAAATTAATAACATTTGCGATAGATACGAGTATGACGTCGACAAGGAAATGGTTCTGCTCCGAATTGAAACTCCTTCTGGCTCGCCGCTCGGCTCGATAAACTGGTTCCCAGTTCACCCGACTTCGATGAACAACACGAACCTCCTCCTCTCCGGAGACAATAAAGGATATGCCAGCCAGCTGTTCGAGTACGAGATGAATCCTGGAGCGCTACCTGGAAAAGGAGAGTTTGTCGCGGCGTTTGCCTCCAGCAACTTGGGCGACGTGTCGCCGAACATCAAGGAGGCCATCTGCGTTTCCGGCCCTGACCAAGGATCCCCTTGTGACTATGAGACGAGCTCTTGTCGCTGTGATGCCCTTCCTGGCAACTGCACTCAACCATGCATCGCCTTCGGTCCTGGAGACACGATGGAAGAAAGTTGTGAAATAATTGGCAGACGCCAGTATGAAGCCGCGTCCAAACTGTATAAAAACGAAGCAGGAACAGCAGAACAATTGAAGGGGAGTGTTCAATCCATTCATCAGTTTCTTGATATGAACTGGGCTGAGGTAACGAACTACGAGTAACTGTTACACCCGTTTAGGTTGTTTGCTCAAAATGTGTTCTCCGAAGAAGAAGAAGGGATTGCTTCATATCTTATAATTTCATAGTGGGATATAATCGATCCGATAACTGGCAAAACCCCCGTAAACACATGTCCCGGTGCCCTTGGCATTAGTTTTGGAGCTGGAACGACAGACGGTCCCGGTTTGTTTGATTTCACACAAGGAAATACTTCATCAAGCGACTTTTGGAATTTCATAGTGAATATTTTGAAGCGACCTACCTGGTCGCAAGTAGATTGCCAAATGTAAGTTACTTTGCAGTCCATCAAGGATTTTCATGTCAGCCCTTCATTGAAGTTATTGCACATGCCGTTATGTTACATTGAAAATTAAATAATGACATGAAGACATACAGACTTATGCAACAAGGTATTTTGTTCCTATAGGCCGAAACCCATTCTCCTTAATGTAGGAGAAGCGAATTATCCTTATGCTTGGATTCCAAATATTGTAGAAACACAAATTCTTCGAGTTGGAAATTTATACATTGTTGCGATCCCCGGAGAGTTGACAACAATGTCCGGCCGAAGGTTTCGAAAAGTGATCGAGTCCGTTGTGAGAGCAGCTCAACCAGAGGAGGACCCAACGCCGCACATTGTCATCGCAGGGCTGAGTAATGTGTACACTCACTACGTGGCGACTTACGAAGAATACCAGAAACAGCGTTACGAAGCGGCGTCAACACTCTACGGACCACACACTTTAGGCGCTTACATGATTCAGTACAGTCGGCTGGCTGAGAGTATGCTCACCGTGAGTACAAATTGATTCTTCAAAAAACAGTTTTTTCTGTGTAAATTTATTGTATGATTTCACTTTTAATTATTTATTGTCTCTAGGGCGGAAATTTAGACGCAGGCCCACCTCCGCCAAATCTCCTCGATCGCCAATGGTCTCTCATTAAGCCTGTTGTAGTGGACACGGCTCCATTGTTGACAAGTTTTGGAGACGTGTTGGTTGAGCCGGTTCCAGAGGTGAATCCAGGGGAAACGGTTGTCACTCAGTTTGTGGGAGGTCATCCTCGAAACGATCCGATGCGGGAGGGAACTTTCCTCATTGTTGAAAAGGATGTGGGAACGTCGAGGTGGAAGACGGTGGCAACTGATGCTGACTGGAGCACAAAGTATATAATAATGGCGTCATAATTCCTCCCAAAATGAACATGATCCTGTTATTTATTTATGCATTTTTCTGACATTTCCAATAAAACAGATTCAAATGGAGTCGCCCCAATATACTCAGTTCGCAAAGTGTTATCGAAATTTCGTGGAGAGTGCCTGAAGATGCAGAGCCAGGCTTCTACCGAATTCGCCATTTCGGCTACTACAAGCCACTGGTGGGAACACCTTTATCATACTTCGGAATGACGGCGGTGTTCAGGGTGAGCGAGCAAATTATATTAAGATAAAATTTTGTATGAGCGGGCAATGTATGACTTAATTTTTCGTCTGTAGGTAAATGGTCCAGGGAAGAATAACATGGATCATCCAGAATGGTCCCCGGTCCACAAGAAGCCAATCAAAATAAGGGGCCCACGAGACTTCTGGAGAGAGTTGGTCAAAGCTACGAAAGTATAATGTACATAAAATTTACATTGATTTTGTGTATGTTCCTTTTCCCAAGAGAATTTGTGGATGGGTTTTTTTTGTTGATTAAATTATATACTCTCAGAATGAATGATCCATTTCGCAATTAACAACAAACCAACTCAAACTCAACTTAATCTTCATTCAATCCGCACATTGCATATGTCTATAATTAGCACTTTTGTGACTTGTGTTGAGTTTGTAGAATAAACTTCAACTGAAATTAAAATAAATATAAAGCCAATCAGATCAAACTGATTTCCTTTTCTCAATTCTCAACAAAGATTGATTTTCCACAAGCAAAAAAGGGAATGACCCCGACGTGATTTGAACACGCAGCCTTCTGATCTGGAGTCAGACGCGCTACCGTTGCGCCACGGAGTCTTGTTGTATTAAGCCAGGTGCTGAATTCGACAATGGTAATTGCTCTCGCAATAATAATAGATTGCAAAATTTTCGCATGCATTGGTTATCATTATCAGATATCACTGATCACATTGTCTGTGGTGCGTTCTGTATTGATGAGCTTCTGGTGCTGCCGTGGATAAGCAATGAAGCACACAATAAATCCATGGCTTCTGCAGACTCGATATGCTACTTCTCTCTTCTTTCTTGGTTTGGCTGTAAAAATTTGTGGTAAAAATGCATCTGCGAATATACCAATGCTCGGCGAAGCTTGAAAATACATGTTTTTTACTCATCTGCCAAAAGTGTAAGGAGATCCGTACGTGAATTGTAAGCCAAATGCATTTAATGCATATCAAATATCTGGGGGCGTTCTTGGACATGATATAAGTACCGAACTCATAATTTACGTATTTTTCTATCCTTTTGCAATGGGGCAAACAGTTTCACAACTATTTAAATACTACAAAGTTTAAGCAATTATAGGGAAACTAAGTCATATATTTAAGTGGTATTTTTAGGTACTCCAACGACAATGCTCACAACACTTGCTTTATTAATTACAGTTGGTGTTCTCTCAGTGTCCACATTTCCTCTTGCGGATGCGGCAACTGACACGGGTAAATCTTAATCAATCTTTAGCCCTGAAATGCCTCCAATCCAAGAGGAATGCTGTATATTGTCATTGGATATAGACTATATGGGATCAATTTATTTGATAGATTATTCCAGGTTGAGGAGATACCTTCTTCAAGATTATGACAAGAATAGTCGGCCAATGCAGAAAGATAGCAATGTGTCTTGGGTCTACCTGAAATTCAACTTGCGCTCAATTGATTTAGTAAAAATATATTTTATAATTTCTCAAAATTAAGGATGATATTTTTTAATCATTATTTTTTGGAATGGGATAAATTCTTGTATATTTTAGGATGAAGAAAAGTCTGTCTTCACAATGCAAGCTGTAACTGATTACGTAAGTAAAATGGATTGTGGATTATAATATTTTTGTAAGAGAAATCCGATTTACTTTTAATCGTATTTTTTGTGAGTTTCGACTGTGCGTGAACTTCACACATTTTTATATTCTGCGTGTGCAGATTTGGATAGACGACCACCTCAAATGGAAAGCGGAAGATTATGGCAACATATCCGAAGTGTATTTCGCCGGGGACGAGCTATGGGTGCCGGATATTATGGCGTACAACTACGTGGACAAGAGTGAAATAGATCATTACGCCGAGGCTCCTATAATTGTCAGAGACATATCATTTATCAACTGGTCCCCTCCAACAAAAATGCAAGTCGGATGCACCACTAATCTTCGCAAGTGGCCTTTTGACGAGCAAAAGTGTGTGGTGAAGGTGGGCTCGTGGAGTCATAATGGCGAGGATATTAATATCACTTCCTGGGACGATGTAATTACTTTAAAACTTAAATTAAGAATGGCTTAGCAATTTTATATTTTCATGATCAGTTATTGCTTTTGTTATCGTCCTCTTCTCCAAGTTTGACTTGGTAGGATTTACGGCAAATCGGGAGTGGGATCTCACCAAAACCGACATCGAAGAGAGAAGTGAATATTATTCAAGTGTGGATGTGCCTTCCACTGAGATGGTGTACACTTTCCACCTCAGAAGAAGATATGCCGCTCATGCGGCCTGCATTGTCATGCCTGGTGTAGGTATGAAAGCCAATTTATTACTGAAATGAAATCGTTTTTTTTCAATTTTAGCTAATTTGGATTTGAGTTTCACAGTTATCACAGTCGCCACTTTGGTAGCATTTTGGCTTCCACCAGGTTCCAATGAGAGGACATCCATCCTCCTTGTGACACTTGTGATTGACATGTTCTTCTTGAATAATGTCTACAACATGATTCCTAACAATGGAGATAGTACTCCACTTGTCGGTACGCTTCTTACTTTTTAAAAATGGCGTGATTTGTTAAATTTAAAATGAAGATATTATTCTAAATGCATCAATTCCTTGTTCAGTTCTCTTCTATCGGAATTCATTGGTGATTCTGATCGTCTCTCTCTTTATCACTGTTGGTTTGCGGTATTTGGCCAAGACGAAGCGAGAGGAGTCCGTCCGTCTTCCAGATATTCTCGTCTCATACTTTATTGAAGGCATTCCAGGGAAATTATTGTGTTTGAAGCCAAGGCCACAACGAGATGAAAATAGTTCGTCGCAGAGTGATGAAGGTGGACTTGAGAAGCGAAAACTTTTCGAGGAGGACTGGGCATGGCTTGCTCATTTCCTTGACAGAGTCACATTTTTCATCTTTGTGTGGGTCTACTTGGGATTTTATCTTGCTCTACTCTGATTTTAGTTATCAAAAAAGGTTTTTTGGGCAAATCTGAATCCACGTGAGTATTTAAAGTTACATGCCATGTGCCCGAATGAATACTTCAAATTTAAAAAAATATACTTATTTAAAAAATAAAGTGCAAAATGAAACGGCAAACATTGTGAAGAAGAAGAAAAAATGATTTCTTGAGCACTGGTATACGTCTACATAAAAATACATGGCTACAGCTTTGCAAACTTCACACAACTTGCCTTTGCCCATCTGCTTAAAAATGTAAGGAGATCCCAACGGGAATTGTAAGCCGGATCCATATCAAATATCTCTGTGGGCGTTCATTAACGAACCAAACTCATTCACATATTTCCACCCTTAATATGCCACTTCAGCAGGGCTGCAAACTTTTTATAAGCATGGAAGTTTAAACAATTAAAATGCCAAAGTGGACACTAACTTGGGAGTGTTATTTTAAGGAACTCAAACGACAATGCTCAGCACATTTCATTATTTATTGCTGTTGGTGTTCTGTCACAGTCAATTTTCCCTCTGGCAAATGCAGCAACTGAGTCAGGTAAATCAATGTAAACTTTAGCTGTAATTTCGATCTCATTGGGAAATTTGGAAATTCAGTGTTTTGATTGTGTGGGACCAATTTTATAAAAAAAGAGCATTCCAGTTTGAGGTCATACCTTCTTAAAGATTATGACAAGAATAGCAGACCAATTCAGAATCACAGCAGTTCGACTTGGGTCTACCTGAGAATCAATTTGCGCTCGATTGATTTAGTAAGGTGAACCACATCAACTGTGTCGTATCGATTATTGAAGAATGGTTTGTAATCATAATTTTGAAAGTGATATTTTTGCTTTTTTTGAACTGGACATTTAGGATGAAGAAAAATCTGTTTTCACTATACAAGCTTATGCAATCTACGTAAGTTATATGGGTCACCATGAAAATATTTACAAGAAACTGATTCAACATATTTTATGCGATACTTTTATACGCTTCCGGAGTTGGCCAGACGAGCATCTGACATGGGATGCGGAAGATTATGGAAACATAGAGAAGGTGTTTTTCGCCAGGGATGAGTTATGGCTGCCGGATATGGTGACACTCAACAACGTTGACAAAAGTGAAATAGATCATTACGCCACGGTTCTAAATTATGTCTACAACAGTTCCTGGGTGACCTGGGTGCCTGCAACCAAAATGCAAGTTGGATGCACCACAGATCTTCGCAAGTGGCCGTTTGACGAGCAAACCTGCGTCTTGAAGGTGGGATCTTGGACTCACGATGGATATGAAATTAATATAATTTCCTGGGACAGTGTACTTTCAAACAAATTAAAAATAGTAGCAGTTCCTACATCTTTTGATAATGAATCTTTGAATGATCATGCGGTTGTCCTCCTCCAGATTAACTTGAAAAGTTTTACGCCAAATCGTGAGTGGGATCTCAGCGAAACCTTGATTGAGAAGCAAAGGAAAGAATCTTCTCCAGGCCAGGATGGGCCTTTCCCTCAGTTGGTTTACACGTTCCACCTAAAAAGAAGTTATGCTGCTCATGCGGTGTGTGTTGTGATGCCTGGCTTAGCTTAGGTACGAACTTATATGAAAAATAAATTAATTACCGATGACTTCTGAATGCTATATTAATTTTCCTCGTAATTTTGAACCTGACTTCGTTTCAGTTATCGCAGTCGCCACTTTGGTAGCATTTTGGCTTCCACCAGGTTCCAATGAGAGGACTTCCATCCTCCTTGTGACACTTTTGATCGACATGTTCTTCTTGGTTAATGTCTACAACATGATTCCTGACAATGGTGATAGTACTCCACTTGTTGGTATGCTTCTTACTTTTTAAATGGGGTGACTTTTTAAATTTAAAATGAAGGTATTATTCTAAATGCATCCATTCCTTGTCCAGTTCTCTTCTATCGGAATTCATTGATGATCCTTATCTTCTCCCTCATTATCACTGTGGGTTTGCGGTATTTGGCGAAGACGAAGCGTGAGGAGTCCATTCCACTCCCAAATATTCTCGTTCAATACTTTATTGAAGGCATTCCAGGAAAATTATTGTGTTTGAAGCCAAGGCCACAACGAGATGAAAATGATTCGTCACAGAGCGAAGATGGAAGTCAGGGACGAAAACTCTTTCAAGAGGACTGGGCATGGCTCGCTCATTTCCTTGACAGAGTCACATTTTTCATCCTTTTCTGGATCTACTTGGGATTTTATCTTGCTCTACTCTGATCTCTGATTTTACAAAATTTTACTAAAAATGGTTTCGGCTAAATTTGAATGCGTAATAATACGAGTCTTCCAAGTTAAATAACCGTATGTCCTCTCACCATACGACTTACAGTTTACCAAACACAACATTATGTGATTAAATTTAAAATATTTAATTTGGCGAATGATACTTGATTTATTCAGTGTGATATACATACATATCGGTTCACTTTCACTTACATGATAAATCCATCACACCGCAGTCTTCAAAGTGCAATAACCCTGTTTACATTAAATGAGCTGCAAACCTTAACCTTTCCACAAGATATACTTCCTGGTTTAGGTATTTTATTTGGCGTATATTGAAATGAGATCTTCACTCACAGAACAACATATAGCCCATTTATTTAAACACACATATTTGTACCCATGCAAGTGAGTGCATGTCTAGAGAAGCTGTGAGGCTGTGACTCATCTCATAATCATCATCATCTTCAGTTTGAGACTGAGACAAGCCATCCCATATACTTACAACGTCCACACGTCTTACTACTATAAACATACACAAACAAAAAAAAACTTGTTTTTGTTTGTGAAATGAGTTTTTTTCTATCCTCACAACAATCAATCCAAAGAGTGAGTGAATA
>JAQFZW010003294.1:0-13454 GCA_034687055.1 Heteromurus nitidus
ATGTTTGAAAACTAAATAATTTGGTGATGTTGGTGGTTGTGGTATTGGTGTTAATGGTGGTGTTGGTGGCTGTGGTATTGGTGGTTGGGACATTATGGATGGTGGTTGTGGTAGTGGTGGTGGTGATACATACATCCGCAGAAAGCTTTGTTCTCACTCATGTCATCATCGTCATCACATTTTCCTCGATTTTTCAATATACCCACATTTGAGTTGAAGACATACAACACTTACGATTTTAGTTGTTTTGTTACAATTTGTTAGTGCAGAGATAGGATTGCACTATATTATCAATCAGATGAAAGGTTTTATGCGACACGACTTCTTCAAAATCTCTGACTACTAAACTAATCGTAAACAGCAAACACCACTGTTTAGCTACGATTCATTTATTGTTCTTTTGATATAGAAACAATGATATGGCGACCACTAAACATGCTTCTTGCCATATTATACGTTTTTTTAGCGACATGGCAACGAGCACTTTATCCCTTCGCAGTGTCAAGCGGAAGCGTGTGTTCAATGTGCGCATTCACTTTGTTCTTCAGGCACCTACACCTCTCAAATGTGATGAATGAGATGATGTATGTTTTCTTCATATCACCCCTCCCTTCTTGTACCCAGTATCTTGTCTTGTCGTTGTCTACTTGCGCTATGATTGATATGATCCCCTCTTCCCCTCATTTATAGGTGAATGCTTCATTTACTCAATTTTCTCTTGAAAGGAGTTCGCTCAAGCTAACGACTGTGACGACGCTTGTCTTGTAGATTCTCGTATACATAACAGAAAATGCGTATGAGACAAAAAAGAGATTGTTTGGTAATGTTCTGTTTTGAACTTCCATAAGTGACAAGGAATCTCTACTTTTCATCCTTGCATTTCTTCACCTACGCTCACATCATATCACCACGCTTCCTACTCGTCACTTAAAATAGCAAATAGATAAAAAAAAATATGCAGAACATGAGCGTATCTTTCAATGGCTTTCCCTTTCAAATCAATTCAAACATCTATATGCATCTATAGGACATTTATAAAAACGCAGTGAACAAGGTAGTTAGTTGAAACTTTGTTTTCGCTTTGAATTGCATATTTATTGCTTTTGGCCTTGCTTAACCTTGTTTGTTTGCGTGTTCGGTTTCAACACACTCCTTTTGTCTACAATCCGGAATGCTGCATTTAAATGACTAATGAGCGAATTCTCAGTCTTTTCCACTGTAAAGCATGAGTTATTCACTGCAATGCTGGTAGAAATTGAAATGTGATTTGTGTTTAATGAATCCAGATAAATGAAGTGAAGAAAGGCTGTGTTTCATTAAATTGTTAGAACAGAAATTAATCAAGCATAACAAGCAAAATCATTGCAATACCAGAATTGGCAAAGGATATGTCTGCAAGTGCAAGAACATGAGAATTTGCCATCGATCAGTTCGTTAATATACTTTTTGCAAAACTATTGGTAATGTACCCAAGTTCATGCAACGCAATCCTCGAACTTCAGTCAAGAAGACAGGTTAATTAGTGGAGAACATTCTATTTTTGGATTGTATATTAGAGGAATTGTACAGGCTTTTTTTGCGAAAAATACACTGTTTCTATGCCATTTCTCTCCCAGACCTTTACATCCTTTGTAACATTGGGATACACTCAAGTTTGATTGGGATATTTCCTGTATATCCATATCCAACGTCTTGACTTCAACGGAACAGAGTTGCAAACCTGTGCAAATCTTGCAAAATGCCAATGAGGTATATAGGTATACATAGTTGTGCTTGGGCTGTTTGAAGTTTTGCCGTACACAAAATAACTATTCGCCAGCAGCAACGTGATGTAAGACACACCACGAGAATGCTATTGACTACTGCAAAATGTAATCTGCAATACAATACCGAGACTCATCTGCCAGCTACAAGCAGCCGCCAAAATGTCTTCTAGAAAAGTGGAGAACAAAGAAGATAATATGTGCATAGGTAGACATCAGTATTCAATTGCAATACGTCAAGTTGTAAATCTTGACTGCGTTCGTCGCGTCGCAATATGACTGACTAACGATATGGTATGCAGTTGCGTCGCATATTTTTTTTATCTAGTACCAATATGTACGTGTGAGGTTATGTTGTGAATGGGATGACTATGATGAAGTAGATGCTTTGTACAAAACAAAAGCCTTGATTTTTGAAACGTGTGTGTGTGTAGCAATAGACTCTTTTCCTTGGTGTAAATGTGCAAGCTTTAATATATCATCGTGCGCCATAAACGTGCGTACCAGAGACTCATGTTCCGCGTATATATCTGACTTTTACAGACGAAATGCTTATGCACCGACATTTTTTTTCTGTCTGTACGTGTTTGTGTGAATGATGTTGTGTATCTGTATGCCCTTCATTTAATTACAATAAGAATGTGTATCCTTGCTGCCCTTGGCCTTAAACTTTATTTGATTATTTAGAGTTATTGCCATTGCCATGTAGGTAGTAGTGTTATTGCGATGATGATGATTCACATTAGTCTCTCTGCCTCTGCTGTAAAATCCATGGATGTATGCTTTAAGTGCTAATTAATTGAATTGTTTGATTAATGCTAATTCTTGGGATTATTTTATTTTTACAGATATTCATCGACGAACCCAATTTCTGACAAAAGCCCAACCTTGTCTTTCATCAAAATTACTTCCGCGGTAGCCCCGTTTTCCCCTCCGTTAAATTTTTCAAAATCTTTAGTACAGGAAACAACAACGGAAGGCCCAGCGATAATAGGGAGTGCTTCTCGTAACTTAGGAGGCAGGTGAGTTGATCAAGATGTCCCAGTTTTCCACTCTCTCTCTCATACTCCATATAGCCATCCACATGTATATGCTTTTATCCCACATTCTCCTTTTCATTTCATTCTTCAAAAGTGAACTAATAGAAAATTTATGTTATGCGAATGGAGGAGAATTTTTCTGTTTGAAATTGCTATCTTTCTTGCTCTTCTTCCTCAAAAAAAAATTGTGTCATGGGCTTTTAATGCTACGCAAGCATATTCCACACTTGCTCTAACGGTACATTTTATCTTGTCATTTCATAGAAAAAGGAAAACTCAAATGGCTATATACATGTAACATGCGATGAATGTGAAAAAGCGTGAAGTATTGATCACACACAGATTTTGTGAGACTACGCTCCTTCCAACTTATCTAATAAGTATCTATCATTCAAAGTCCATTGCATGTCACATTTCCCTTCCAACTTGGAAACTCCACACACACAGAAATTAACATTGAAACTGTTTACTTGAAAGGCGACCCAATTTCTTCGTTTGGGTTATTTTATGTCAAAAGGATCACTCATGTGGGATTTCCTGTGCAAGAGAATGTGAACTTTCTTTTGAGTGGTTGCATATGTATGCTTTGTTCAGGAACGAAGAAAAACTATATCGTATGATGAGGTAGGTAAGTAGGGACAAGGCACTTCTTTCTTACCATTCCTCTCTAGAAAACATGAAACCATATTATAGCATTCACCTTTATCGTAACCACATTTACGGCTACGGCAGATGTACATAGTCAACTCACCAGTGTTTGAGTTGAGAGCATAATATAAAAAGGGAGCCCCAACTGCTCAACAACTGTTGGCCATGTTTCAACTAATTCAGCCTCAGCTGCGTATTCCTCTTCATTGTAAAAAAAAGATGAATCTTGTATAAGGCAGTTAATGAACTCATCATTCTGGAAACCTTGAGGTTTACTAGAGAGTAGGTACATGGGGATTTACTTACAAGTTAGTTAGTAATGCAGAAAGATCGTATATATATTTTTTTTGTTTGCCAGAGGAGAAGCCTTCACTATTCTCAGTACAGATTATTCTCAATAACCAAAGAATGATGCATGAGGATATCTGTGCGTGCGTGTTTTCGATGAGAACATCATCATAAAGTGTGAGAGGATGAGGCAGACTCCAAGAATGAATATTATACCTTTGTGTGCATCTTTGAAAATAAAAGCACTGATGAGGAAGGTATCTTTTTCACTCAGCATCACACACCGGTCTCTCTGTGTGTGTGCTACTCACCTTAAATGGATTTCATGGTAGGATATATATATTATTTTGCATCAAACACTTTTTTAAGCCACATATTTCTTCATTTCTTTTTTTCAATGTACGTTTTATGTACGTCCATGTAGTGGAATTTTACCCAAGAAGATAAAAGGAATATTATGACGACGATGCCTTACTCTTACTCATGCATGCCTCCGTATTGTAAACGAATATGTGTATGTACATGTACGTGGGCAAAGATAATTGTGGCAATGGTTGCCCTGTGTAATAATAATCTGAAATGCATATGAAATGTTGTAGCAGAGCGTATACCTCGCTGCTGCACACGAAATGTGAATTGTGAGAACGAGTGAGCATTTTTCCTGTATTTCCCTTTTTAAAAGATGGATACATCATCAT
This sequence comes from Heteromurus nitidus, assembly GCA_034687055.1. NCBI lineage: Eukaryota > Metazoa > Arthropoda > Collembola > Entomobryomorpha > Entomobryidae > Heteromurus > Heteromurus nitidus. Next base: position 4,438 of record JAQFZW010003294.1, read on the forward strand.
ATAGACGGAGTAGCTGGCAAAAGAGGCGAGGCGTATAGGCAGGAGGGGATGCATGTAATCCTCATAATCATAGTCATACAGAAATCATAAAGCAGAGAAGATAGATGTCGAAGTTTGTCTGCCCCACTAACGTAAATGTCCGTTACAAGTCTCATACATCAGTAATATATTTAATTCCTTTGGCTCTCGGAGCCTCTCTTGTCCCTCATTTTTAAAATCGAAGCTTCAGAGGAACGTTCATTGTTCATCCACCTCATAACGTTTTTTCCCCGATTTGGAAATTATTGCTCTGGAAATATAGTTATTTTTTTGAGTGAGAGTGGCGTGCACACAAAAAAATCGCTCGTTTATGGTCACAAAGTTTCCCTATCACCGTTTCAGTTTTTTGGACTCGTAATTCCTAGTAGAAAAATAAGGGAATCCAGTGGGTTTCCATAGGTGAGGTGGTGTGGAGTAAGTAGTGGAGTTTGGTGTTTTTTTTGTGTGTGAAGTGCAACGAACGGTTTTGGTGAAAGCGGTGCTGTGCTCTTCTAGTGCTCATAAAAAGTTCAACTTATACTATCGATCGGACGGTTTTCCTCTTCCGTATTCGACGTTTCTACACAAGCTGCATGTAGTTCACTAGCAAAAAAAAATTCTTTGAATATTCAATCAATATGCCACTCAACTGCTCCTGACTGCTCAAAAAAATGCTTGCACTACTTTCTTTTCATGGAACTCTCCTCCTTTATCTTTCTCTTTTCCCTTGAAAGACGGATTTCTTGGCGATGGTAGTCTTATTGTTTTTTCTCTTGTGATTTGGTATTGCAGGGACGAAATACGTTCCCAATCCAGCACCAGTGAGAGATGGATTCCGCCTTCTGCTATTAGACGAGATGCACCTTCTACCCATAAAGACCGTATTAGAAATGTTGCCGTAAGTTATAATGATTCTATTTTTGCCAGTTTGTTGTGTACATCATTCGAAATTTCAAACATGCGCACGTTCTCATTTTCTGATTCCTTTTTGTCTTTCAACAGGATGCACGAGATGCACTTCCACTTGAAAATAGCGATGATGTCAAGTTTCGAAAAGTAGGTTTACCTTTTATTTAACTAACCTTAACTTCACATTTTATGATTGTTTTGGGACGCCCTCTTTTTACTATGTGAAGAACCTTGGAATTTTTACGTGCGGAGTTGAGTCATGATGATGTGACTGCGACTGAGATCATCATGATACACGGCAAGGTGTAATGTGAATGGCATCTGCAATGCATGAAATAATGTGAATTCTTGGTGTGCTCTTAGGTCCGTGGGATTCTCAACAAACTCACCCCTCAGACCTTCGATAGGTTGACCGAAGAATTGATACGAATCGGTTTAGATTCTCAAGTGCTTCTTAAAGGGGTAATACTCCTGGTAAGTCGAACCTTTTTTTTCCTTAATGCGTTATGCATGAGTTGTGAAGAGTACTGCACATGTACCCATCCTACTCTACTGATATTTGTACATGAGTGCACCAACAACGTAGTATATTCTGACGTGTGTGAAATGTGCTCAGAAGGCATCTAGCTGAAAAATGTGGGTAGAATGGTGAATTTGTTATTAAAAGGACTGCTCTCTCTCTTGTTTTTGATAGATCTTTGAAAAAGCTTTACAAGAACCCAAGTACGTGTCTATGTATGCTCAGGTGAGTCTCAATTCAATAAATCTAGTGTAGATACTACGAATTATCATGAGCATTTTTCGACACTAATGAAAATAGTTAAATTTCAATTTTCAAATTTATTGCTGTTCTTTTATTATAATCTAATCACTAATTTTAATATAAAACGATGATTTTTGTTTGCTCAGCTATGTAAGAAATTATCGAAGAAAGTACCGAATTTCGACCCTCCAAACCCAGATAACACTACAACTTTCCGCCGTCTTCTCTTAAATAAGTGTCAGGATGAGTACGCAAATAGAGCTCGGGCTTCGGCCATGTATGATCAGCGAACCGGAAATCTCACTCCAGAGGAGGAAGAGGAAAAGCTACTGGCCAAGCGAAAAATGCTTGGAAACATCAAATTCATTGGAGAGCTTGGCAAATTGGAGATGCTCACTCACTCAATCCTCCATAAATGTTGCGAGGAGTTGGTCAAGAAGACGAAGGCGGAAGATCTGGAGTGCCTCTGTCAGATAATGAGCACCTGTGGTCATTTATTAGATAATGACAAAGGGAAATACCTTATGGATCAGTACTTTGATCGCATGAAGGAACTCTCTGAAAACGAGAAGCTGCCAGCAAGGATCAGGTTTATGCTGCAAGATGTGATCGAGCTGAGGGATAATCACTGGTTGCCAAGGAAGACTATATCATTGAAGGAATCGCCTAAGCCTATTCAAGAAATTAGGAGGGAAGCTCACGACGAGTTGGGAATATCGGACGGATCACGATCACCTACCGAAGATTTTCGTTACTTGCAAATTGATCCAAGGCGTAATGGCAGGATCTTTGGTCCAAAAAAGCGTACTGGACTCGAAGATGTTTTCGCTCCTGTGCCCCTTGCAGTGACCAGTTTGGGAACTGGACCAGGAGTAATCACGCCTGGGGAGAAGTCAATGGGAATGGAGACCAACGGCTTCCACTCACAACCTCCCATGAACAACTACAGACCTGCGGGTGGCATGAGAGGCTATAATCCCCAAAATCAACAAAACAATATGGCACTAAACAACCCTCCATATTATCAACAGCACAAGAATAATATGAAATATCACCATAATCACAACAACGTTCATCATAATCACAATCATGAGCATCATGGTGGTGGACAGATGAACAACATGCACCTCAACATGAGAAATGACATGAGAAACAACCAGAACAACATGAACAACCACGGTAAGCCTTCCACTATACTAATTAATTAGCTCGTTACCGTCTTTGCCAAGTAATACTTTGCGGGGTGAAATACTCATTATGTTTCCATTATTTCTGCTTTAGGCTACGAAAAATCTCCGGTTGCTCCACGATTCATGAAGCAAGCTCAACAGGCTAACCAAGGAATGGTTGGTGCGCCACCAATGCCTATGTCAACCATGCCTATGCAAAATGAAGAATTATCCTTCAGACCTCCACCAACGTCAATGATCAAGATGATTCCCCAGCCAATGAAGCCTCCGACATTTGTTCCACCAATCATGGATCCCAGAAAATCGCCTGTTACAGCTGTCATGCCACCACCAGTAATCAATAACCCACCACCTGTGGAAAATCCGTCACTGCAGGCTGGTAATAAGGGTTCACTGGAGAGGAAGAAGAACCAGGTGAGCTTTCTACGTATTTATAAAGACATGGCATCATGTCGTATCATGGGGATCACGCTCTAACTTAATTTCTGTTTTATAAAGGCTCCAACTAAAGATGATATCATAAAGAAAGTGGACGATATCATTCAAGACTTTTTAGGCAAGAAGTCTCAGGAGGATGCTCTGGAAGCCATGAAAGAACTAAAAATTCCAGAGCGACTGTATTGTGATGTCATGGTAGCAATACTTAACAAAGCTATGGATCACAATGGTAAGCGAATTTTCTCCAATACCACACCACATTTACACACTTCAGTCGGTGCTAGTTTTTAATTTAGCGAATTTATTTGGCATTTTTGCAGAATCGGATCGAGAGTCTGTGTACTCTTTCGTGGTTTATCTTGTGGAGCAAGAGTTCATTTCTGTGACACAGTTTCAAGATTCCTTCCGTATTATGCTCGACCTCATGGGTGATTTGGAGGCTGACATTCCTCGTATTAAATCCTACGTGGCTGCATTCGCCGGCCGTGCAACTTGCCAAGGGCAGATGTCTATCCAGGAAATTGCTGACCTAACTGAGAATGGAAAACACTACCCATTTCTTCTGTTGGTACTTCAACACATGGGGAAAACCATGGAAAGAACTAAGCTCTGCAAACTATTCGATGAGAGCAAAGTTAACCTTTTGAATACATTGCCGAAAACCGACCGGACTAAAGATCGTATGGCAGAAATTTTGGAGGAGAGGGAACTGTCATTCCTTTTTCCATTGCTTAAAATTCAAGCTGAAATGGCTAAACGGCTGCAAATCAACGCTGATCCTACTGACTTTCTGCAATGGGTGCAAGGGCAGGTTGATGTGACATATCAAACGTCACATGGCTTCATCCATGCATTGATGACTGTCATCTTCAAGTTCATCAATGGGGTAAGTATTTGAGGAATTCGTAGAAGTTCCAGGGTAGTGAAAAAATTATTCTCACTCTAAAGTAATTTAATATGTGATTGTTTCAAAATTTAGGAAGCTTCACAGACTGTTGGAGAAGGAAACGAAAAGCAAATAAAAGAGAAGGAGAAGGAACTTTTGCTGAAATACAAACCTGTCATTTCCACCTTCCTACAGGATCGAGTTGATCTTCAGGCCATCGCAATATATGCTTTGCAATCCGCCTGGTTTGCCCTTGAATGCCCAAAAGGTATGTAACCCTATTCATCTTCACTCACTGCTGATTAATCCCCTTCAACAAATGTACAGCAGTTTTGCATCGGCGTCGGAATACAATACAATGTTTAATGATCTCTCATTACAGTTATGCTGCTTCGTTGGTTCATGAACACATACGAATTGGACCTCATTGAGGAAGACGCCTTCCTGAAGTGGAAGGAAGACATCCGAGACGACTATCCAGGAAAGGGTAACGCCCTGTTCCAAGTCAACCAATGGTTGAACTGGTTGGAGGAGGAGGAAGAAGAGGGAGATGAAGGTGACGGCGACGAGTAGATTGCGAGAGGGGATAAAAAAAATGGACTTACTTGATTCTCGGATCATATTGTTCTAGAAAATCACTGAGAAAATCTAAGACAAAAAGCACATCGATGAATGAAAAAACATCTATGCAGTCCCGTAATAATTAGATGTTCTAATATGATATACGTAAAAGATTTCGTAAGTGCCCATCTACTCTTTAGATTACAATTTATGGTCTTCATTTCAACGAATCATCATCGTTATTCTGTCATGATTTGAAGCGACGTAGTGCATTCTCTGTCTTCTACATGTGTACTACTTACTAACTACTACAGCAGAGGTGTAATCAATTGAACGAGGTGGGTTTACTTAAAACTCCTCGCCCACGAAATGCCGTTTTTGATACAAAATACATCACACCCATTATCGCGTAATTATGTTGAGTGGATTCTTTCGTGAAAATAAAAAAAAATATAGAGGGTAATGAACGGAGTAATGAATGAATCTGGAAATGATAATAGTGAGAAGTATAAAGTCTCTATGTACGTCACATAGGATACAAATCCATTTCTCACAACTGCTTCATATCTGTCTCTTTATGAATGTGCGCTATTAGGTGTCCATGAAGAATTACATTATTTTGTAATGTTCAAATTCTTACTGCCGAATTTTCAAATTGAAGAAATAAGAATGTCTTTTCTATCTTTCATGGCAAATCTGTCGGCATTTCAATCTTTCATGGCAAATCTGTCGGCATTTCAATCTTAGTATTTTTGACCATTGCTATAATACCCTGCTCAGAATGTTTTTACTCTTGGTGTGACATTTGATATATATTCGTCCAGGTCAAAGAAAATCAGTTTTTTGGACAGTGTCACTGTCGCCATCACTTCGACGACGTCAAACAAAAACAATTTTTTTTTCTCGATTTTCTCAAGAGTAGGGTTAGAACATCTTTACAGAGAAATCAGCATTAAAACTTTGTATTCAGTTTTTCTATCTCTCTCCCTCTCCACCTCTATTTTCTATCTGACTGAGCGAAATTAGGTTTTTTCGAGAGAAGCAAACACTGGTCTGTCGAGAACACTCTTACTAAATCCTTGTTCTCTTAAACTAGAGGAGAGGAACTGACAAAACACGTTTTTTCTTAATACATAAGTAGACTTATTGTGTAAACTCCGTAGAAAAGGGATATTTGAAATAATGATTCAATTTTGATTGTACTTCTGACGAATATTTGTGGTTTGCTCTTGGTTTTTTTGATTTAATTTATGATAGGAGTGGTATTTTTTCGAAACTTAATTTTAAAGTCGTTAATCGGTATAATTCGCAAAAATGCTACATTTTTCTCGCGGTGCGCGTTTCCGTGCAAAAAATGCAAAAAATTGTGTCTGTTTTGTACATGTCAATTTGTAATAGAGAAGAAATAAAAGAACAAATTCGAAGTAAAAAAATACAATAATCCGGATCATGCTTTAAAGTGCAAAACTTATTGTCACAAAATCGCAACATCAATTTGGTTTTTCCTAATGCATGACTCAACTCTCGCCATCGCTATATGGATTCATATTTATTGAACGTTTGCTTCCAGCGTTTGAAGGACATTGGTGGTGATCGGTGCTTAACCCAAATCTTAGCAGAATACAATATGCACGTGACGTCTACACGCATCATCTAAAGCACAAAGACTAATCTTTCGGCTGACTACAAATGCTAGTTAATATTCATTATTATTTAAACGAAACATAAGTATTAATAGCCTAACAACAGACAAAGCAAATGAGGCAAACCCACTTGGATGATTATATCATCGTCCAACGCAATGAAAATCATTTTTACGAGCACATTACTTCTGCTCCATTATTTGGACATGATGGCGATGATGGCGTGCATGTGATTTTCCCTGGCAAAAAATGCACATAAAATTGCTCATATTACAGCCACAGCCACCATGTCTTGCCTCCCTTGCCTTATACACTGATTTACGATATGCATAAACGAATAATATACATTGTCCCCAATCTACTTAAGTTGAGTAAAAAGATTGACAATAATTACATTTGTGTGTAATAATAGTAGATTCGCAGATTTTTTCAGGAGGACAATAAAAACATGTATACTTTGTAATTTGTAATGCATTTACATTATTTTTGTATGCATTTGGTTGCCTTGCCAGCTTCAGAGCTATTTTAATGGGAAATGATTGAGGCTCAATCTAACAAGATTTGTTATACACTCTCTGGAGGTAATACTATTAACATTGGCTCTTCTTTCTGACGAGCGTATGTTAATCTTCAGGGATTACAGACTTTCAGATGATGTCATCACAATTATGTTTCCCGTGCAAATAATCATCGGGCTTGTCACCATACATTATTTCCAGCATAAACTCAATGATAGGTATCACACTGACGAGGATTTGCAAATTTCTTTGTTCTCACAGTTTATGAAAATGTTAACAAGGAGCAGATAGGAAATGTCTCTAAACATGTGTATTTTTGTAATGAAGGACATACTGAAAGAGGATGCTGGTAGCTGAGCAGTACGTTTTTAGTCATAATTCGTTAACATAACCTCCTTTACCCTTCAGCCAAGAATATAGAGAATGGATACTTTTGCGTAGAGCAGGAAAACGTTGAAATAAATATCGCATCATCACTATTTGCTCATCATCAGTCAAAAAAGCGGATTTATTAATGTTCACAATTGACAAATCTGTCTGCATTTTGGTGATCGATTGAAAACACCATTCACAGAAGTGTACTCTCATCATCTCCACCACCGTACGAGCTTTTGTTTTCCATATTGTACGGTGAGTCATTCGAATAGAAATCGAGACTACTGCCATGAACAAAATGACATGAAAATATATGTATGCTGATGCTGGTTCATAATTCATGAAATAATATATTCCCTGCGATCTACGAATCACTAACTTGTCAAGTGTCAATCACCCATGCAATACATATTTTAGTATGTTCCCCTTGTTAACAAAGGTAAAACTGCTGGTGTGCAATGATCGAGTATGTTTACATTAGTCACTAATACAATACTTTCGATATGAGATGATATCAAAGACCTTTCATCGTTACAACAGCATGAGGATATGAGAACATCAAACAAGTCCATCATTGGATCGTGCTCGTATTACTTGGAAACACGGGTGAAATGAAAATGCAGGAAGCTGCCTCACAGACATGTTTCTATTGTTACCCCTTTTCCTGTTTTTTTCACTACTTTTTACGTCTTTAGTTTTGTGTATTGTATGATCTAGTTTATGATTTACATTCCCTTGTCTTCCTCTCAAGGACCATTATCACTAACAGTTCTGGAAACTCGTTTCAGTCAACAGCTACTGGAATGGTGTCATAACAGACTTCTTTCCTTGAATGGATTATACGCTTTTTTTACAACAAACTTGTTATAAACATGTCCAAACTTATGCGTCGTCACGGTATAATTAGGCTTTACGTGGGGGTGACATTGGGGTGATCTCAAAATGATCTACTTCTGCTCCAATCGTCGTCTAAGCCAAGTCCTCTAATGAACTAATCCACGTGGAATAACGAGGTTACTTACGTCCTGTACTTGAATGAAAATTCAGCGTGAGCGTGATTTAATAGCTGCTTTTGTGATGAAACTTACTAGCTTTTCCGGCAGAAGTCTATTGTAAATAGTCAACGTTGATTCCAATTTGGAAAAGTCGGTGGGTGAAAGTACGAAGATCAATAGGGAAACAGGGATGAACGTACGGAGAAAGGAAGTAGTGAGTCGAATGTATATTTATCCCATGGCTTTTGTACATTTCAAGAATTGCTTCTATATTTGTGTTGACAGTGACAAAGTAACCATAATGCATGGAGAAAAGCTTCTATAAGCACATTAACAAGAGGACATAAAGGAGTTCACTAGCAGTAACGGTATTTCAGAGTGAAGCATGGTTAAACATTGAATCGAGAAAAACATATTTTGACATTTTCATGAAGCGATTCAACTTGCTGAACGCCAGCGGATGAACACTTCGTGATATTATGTTGATGAGATGAGATTTGACGATGTGATTGGAAGGTAGATTAGGTATCTGGGCATTGCATTACAAAACAAAGCAATATTGTTTTGCATTGGGATGGTTCTTGTACTGCACAAGGATGGGTCCAATTTTATCGATGTTTTTCCTCTGAGAAGAATAATTTCAAGAATAATTATTATTATTATTATTAAGTCTTTATTGCGGATCTCATATGGGCATACAGAATAACATTTCAGCCAGGAA
>JAQFZW010003295.1:0-13453 GCA_034687055.1 Heteromurus nitidus
CATTTTTCCAAGTAATACAAGACTTTGCATTTGGAGGTGGAAGCACAATCATTCACAACTATTTCTTCGTTCAAGTGACAAAGTTTTCGAAGGAAATCCAGGGCCGTGTCTTAAAGTCACTACTGTTTGATATGGTAGACCGGGGTTGGCACAGAGGTCGTGCTTCAGAGAATCAAGAATCCACTTCTACACCGCCAACTAAACTGTTATACATTGTCGGCTACATAGATGCTTTCCAGCATAATAATAATAATCTCCTAATTAAAACGACTTACTTGATAGGTTGCCCCAGTGGCAAAACTTGGCTGTCGAAACACAAACATACATGCGGCGTGCCAACATTTATTCTCAAAAGGAATGGGGTATGCTTACATCACGTGCCAGCAAAATATGTCGTGTCATCGCGACCACTAATTGAAATCGATATTCTGGAAAGGCCTTCATTGAAAGTTATAGAAAGTCTAAAGTCAATACACTGCATCGACAGTTTGTGGATATTCGACACCGTCCATACTTCAGCACTCTACCAGCTCCCAGCGGATTACTACCTTAATAACTTTAAGTATAAATTAGAGGAAATGATGGAGCCTGATCCCATCCTACTCAGCTTAGTTGTACCAAACTCAACTATCCTTTGCCAAGGTATACGTATATTGGGTTTTGTTTCTAATTGGCTGTCTGTGTTTTCCCATCTCATCGTTGATGAATTGCCATACCCCTCGACAGAGTTTCCTTTCATCAACAATCTAAAACAATTTCACTTTGTCTCTTGTGCGCCCATCGATACATCAACGTTCGTCTCCTTCCTCGGCTACCTTTCCGCGTTTGACGAGTACACTTGGGAAGCTCTTCTCATCGCCTCCGGAACGACAGCCGCCCTCTGGCTACTTGCCTCCCATTTGAGGGGTACACTGAGAAGGGGCGAGTCTAAATTTGTGTTTAATGTTTTGTTGCTTCAGTCAGCGCCTCAAATTCACAAATGGAAGGTATTGTGTGGAGGTTGGATACTGGCGGGGGTGGTGATCAGTACTTCGTATCAAGGGAACAATATCAATGATTTGGTAGCTCCGATTCCAACACCAACTTTGCAAACGTTCCAACAATTAATCGACAACAACATCACCATTTATTCAAATGCAGAGAATGACCTCGCAACTGACCTGTTTGCTGAAAGGGTAGCCAAGAAGTGGAAGACGGAAGTCGCTCGGAAAAGAACGAATCTATCGGTGGAGGATTATATGCAAATAAACAATCCGCAGATGTTACACTCCAAGTTCGAGATTCTGCTCAATTCTTTGGATGTGAGAAAGAGTGCGGGGTCCAAGGATAAAATTAAAAACTTGAAAAGGATTTTGTTCAAAATTAAAACCTTCGACGAAGAAGGTGAGGTCAACGAAAAGTTTTATAACGAGGAATTGTTGTTTGAATGTCCCCAGTGGGCCCTTGTCGACACCTGGGATGAAGTATCGGAAATTTATAGGAGAACCTATGACTCGTTGTTGACTCTGAAGGAATACAATTATGAAAGTGTTGTTCAAGCGGATTCAACTCCGCCAGTGTTAAGTGTGGAATCGTTTGGTCGCTTTTATGAAGCCTGGAGCTTGGTCAATGTTCCAATTCCAGGGAATATTTTTGTCCTGAGATCGCACTCATTGTTTCATTCAGGACTTGTGGGATTTTGGAAGCAATGGCCGTACATATTGCTTTCGCGGGAGAACCATGTCTCCAAAGAGAAACTGGAGTTGGACGAATCTGAGTTTCGGCCAACTTCAATGCGTGATAATGTTGTGGTTGTATTTTATAGCCTTTTCATTTTGGAATCTTTGGCTACGATGGTGTTTCTTTTGGAAGAATGGAGGCTATTCTTTTGGCTTTTAAAGAATTTCATTAGAAAAATGCGGCGTATTTTTAGAAATCGCAGACTTTGCCCATCTTTACAAAAGGATATACGAAAAGTTGCGTCACTGAATTTCAAATAACGTTGGTAATTTTATAACGAAAATTAACGGAATCGTTTGCAAACTGTTTCAGTTGAAAGCTTTCCTTGTTTACCTTGTTACTATCGCAATGAATGGCAGGAGTCCTTGGACGGTTTTTCGAAAACCCCATAAGATATTAAACATGGAAAGTTGAGGAATCAAATCAAAGGGATAAATAGTTTTCGAAACCAGTTTTAAATGATTGTAAGAACTAGTAGCATGTTAAGTATTTTCTAAGCTCCTATTTTTGCACAAGCTCAAGTTTTAATAAAACACACGTACGACATTCGAATGTACCCCGGACAAACATACATATTCCCTTTTCGGAATAAGAAAGTAGTTCATAGCCGTGGCTGAACATTATAACAACATTGAGGTAAATGAGTTACTATGGTAACATGTTACAAGCCGTGGCTATGAACTACTTTCTTATTCCGAAAAGGGAATACATAAATGTTTAAGGTCAATAAATATGCGCTGCCATAAAACTATCATAAAATATTACAGATGTAATTTTGCAGACCACATGCCATTGCTCCTTTAGACCAATTTGTGCAAAGTTCAGAAACTTAAAAGTTAAAAAAATGAGCAAACATAAATTCGTCTGCATAATTGTTTCTACGCTCAGGTTAATCCCAAAAAGATTTTCTTAATGTGAAAAGGTCATAAGTTAACTTGTATGCGATTGATATTCTTATTCACTACTTTTTTTCTCAATTTGTGTAGAATTTTTGAGTGATAGAAGAATAGAAGATTCAGTCAGAAAAAAATCTTTTAAATGAGATTTCACTTATATAAAACTACACTATGAAATTCCGAGCAAAGCTTCTTGCCAGGGACAAGAAACAAAACTCTTGAGTGTACACGAGTACGTGTGTGTACACCAAATCAGACAAAAATCAGGATAATAAAAAATATGAGACGAAATCAAAAAATATCAACTGGAACAAAAGCCACAACTACTGCCATTATACTTTACTACAATTAAAATAAAATATATGATTTTTTCCTGCTTTACACCTTACACGGTCGAGTTCCATTATCCACATCGGACTCGATCATTGGCGTTGACGCTGGAGGACTCACGCTACTTCCCTTTGTCGTGCTTCTCTCATTGCACCGGATCGACTTGAGGGCTTTTGTGATTGTTGAAATGTCGACATCAACTATCGCATAAAGTAGTACAACCGATGGAGTTGACGTCACCTCTCAAATACATTGTGAACACAGGAAGCCTAGAAATCATATGGGTTTGTAGAAACCTGGAGCCTTCTGCGATTCGTTGATTGAATAACTGCGGTAATTTTCGATAATCATCATAGATCAATAGATCATACTAATTAATTAAGCATTGTAGGTTGTAAATGAATAAAGTAAATAAACCAATTAAGCAATTAAAGGAAGAACCGTAGGTAGATTATTCTCGTTCCCACAATTCATCTCCCTGTTCTCATCCCTCGCAAAACTACCACTGCATCCTTTTGTGTATATGTGCCCAGGCTAACGGGGCGACGTGAAACAGTCTCCAAAACAGAGGTGTGTTTGAATGAAGCCATTTTTCAACCAAGTTACTTGGATAGTTCTCACATCACTGCTTTTCGTCAATTTGTAGTGCAACCCGTTCGGTTCATAAATTGACGATGCACAGTATTGTTCAGCAATTTTTTAGCTACTTTTTGATAGTAGTTACGTGTTCTTTGGTTGAGTGGTTCCAAAGATAAATGCGTGCAAACGTACTTGCCATTTTTCTTCACATATGCTAGATAGGTTGGGCTGAAAATCGTGGACGGCATACAGACAGACAGACATGAAACGCGTTCCCATATAGAACTTACGGTTCTTAATAAACTTGTACCTGGAATTATGGCTCCTGATTGTCCTCCGAAAATAATGCGAAGAATCGCATGTAATAATTTATGGAATGGTTTTGGTAATTACTAATTAGGTAATGCCGGTTTCTGATACTAATGAATTCAATCATTCCAGATGAGTTAGAAAATCCAGTGGGCACATACAATTAATCATACAAACCGGGAAATGTCTACCGTTATCAACGAGCACAGTGAAATATTTAAAAAAACGCATAGCATAATCAATCAACGAATGCAAACAATTCACGCTGGATAAATTCAGCATGACCACATTTTTGGACTCATTTTGTTTGCTTAAATATATGTGAAGAGGGGTTTCGTTTAAACAATCAAGTGATTGATCGTTTATTTCCGTGACATTGATTTATAGTAGTTGTCCTGCTTCCTCAAAATTCTGCTGCAAAATCGCAATGAACACATTCTAATCCATCACTTTTGATTTAAGGTCAACCTAGTTAATCCGTACATCAATTTTTATCAATCTGACACACGCGCCTATACGCGTCAGGAATGCAAGGGTGTTACTATATAACCACTTGCATAAGCAACGAATATGTAGTTGGGGTAATTTCTTGAGTAAATTATAACAGTGAATAAAACAAAGTGTGATTGAAATTTTCCTTTAACCATGATCATCATGGCAAAAACAATTTTTCTCTGTATTTTCTCCCTTTTCTTCTGTGTTCTAAAGGTAGCATCAACGAAACCAAACCTGAATTTCAACGAGGACCCGAAGAGAGCCAATATTTCAGGTTGACATCAAAACACTAAATCAAAAATTCTCGAAATCTTTTTGTTGAAATTTTTAATTAGGATAAACTCGTAACAAATCTTAGATGTAAATGTTTCAAGCTGTGATATTTTGTAGGCGAGTCCACCATCAATGATCTCTTGTACATTGGGGCTGTTGAAGGGAAAAGCTACTTCTGTGACATGCTCATTGTTCCTGTAAAATACGCAAACAATTTAAATATATATATACAAATCAAATTTACTTAGTCTAATATATTTGTTTGATTCGGCAATTATGAAGACCTGGTTGCTCGCAAAGGAGTATTGCGAGTCTGTCGGATTGCAACAGGCCACGGTGACTACTGTCGCACAATTTAATTTTCTTGCAAATGCCGACTTCCCACAAACAGGTGAGTTCGAGATTTTCAATTTAAAATCATACTTCCTTATTTGCAATGAATAAATTATTTTATTTTGCCTTAGGTTATTGGACGGGTGGAAGGGAAGCGCTGGAACTTCGAAGCATGTCTTGGGACAAAACTGATGCTGAACCTTCCTCCGCATTGTTCCCAGAGATTTTTCCACCTTACCTAACTTTTACATACCATCACGTTTGTTTAGCATTAATGAAATCCCCTGGATCCATTAATCTGCAAATTTATGAATGCGGCTTCTCACGTTATCCATTATGTGAGACCGTGCCAATAGGCGCTCGTCAAATTTAGGTAGCAACGAGTGCTAAAACTATAGCAGTTGTAATTGTTTAATAAAGTGCCTAATAATTGTATTTAATGTGACTTCCAATATTCCATCGTCGCAATAAGTAAACATGCTTACTTCTCAATTTGTGTATAATTTTTTGAGTGATAGAAGAATGTGCTCAGTCAGAAGAAATCTTCAAAGTGAGATTGAACTTATATAAAACACCGCATATATGCCGATTCCAAATTCAAAGCTTCTTGCCAATGGCAAGAAACAGAAATCTTGAGTGTACACGAGTGTGCACGAGTACGAATCATGCCACTTGTCATCAGCATGATTGCGATCTAAAACCAAATTGCTTCATAACTTCACGCGGGCACCTAAAGTGTCCAATTCTCCAGATTGTCTATAGCGCATCATTAGCGCTGATTGCGTCCGATAAATACACAAAAAAGGGCAGAGGGCTCGCGGTCGATCGGGCTCATTACTTTTGTAAGGGATTGTACATTTGGGAGCGATCTTTATTGAGAACAACAGAGAACTTATATATTTTACACGAGGTAATACCATTATCTCACAAGTGTGCTCATACAAACCCAAGAAGTAAAAAGTCATAAGCGCAAAAATCAGGATAATAAAAAATATGAGACGAGATCAAATGATATCAAGAGGAACAAAAACCGCTGGCATTAACATCAGTCAGCCTCAAACACTGCTCAAAAACACAACTTTTTACACCTTGCACGGTCGAGTTCCATTATCCACATCGGACTCGATCATTGGCGTTGACGCTGGAGGACTCACGCTACTTCCCTTTGTCGTGCTTCTCCCATTGCATCGGATCGACTTGAGGGCTTTTGTGATTGCTGCAATTTATGGACATGAACAAATTTATCGAATAATTCTGGGAGCTAGAAAAGTCACCACTTTTTGTGTGACTACAAAAAAATAAAAATACTTACGGGTTAATTTTGGATGCGCATCCTCAACCTGTTTGAGTATTTTAGGTTGGCATGCGAACAACAGGAAAATCGCTACTGCCTGAAACGCATTGAACACGTCAGGGAAGATCAGGTACCAAGGGAGCACCTCCCACTCTGGCTTCTGGAGGAAGACAACCACCTCAAACACAAATACCAGGCCCATCACCACGAAGAGTTTTGCGAGAACCTTGAACCTAAACATTCGAGTTGAAATGAAATTTATATTTAGAAATTTCCACACAAAAAATTGAAAAAATAAATTGAAAAAAATAAAATCATACTTTCTCCTGTGCTTCACTTTATTCTCGGCGGTGGCTACTTTCGCATTCCGCTCGTGCTTGTACATGTTTGCGAAGGTCATCACGGCGAGCCCGAGGTTGACTCCCATCAGCACCCCCACGGGGTAGTAGAGGTAGTACGGCCTCGCGTCCTCCACCATGTAGCACGTCTTGTGGCCGTACAGCGGCACGATCACGTCCGTCTCGCAGTCGCCATCGTCACTAATTTTTCAAAAAGAATATAAAAAATGTGTCACTTGCGGAGAACTTGTCAATATATTTTTAAGTGATCCATTATTCCTATAAACTCACCCGTACAACCCATACAATTGGTCGAGCACAACTGACACGACAACAACAACAAGAGGAATTCCCCAGGCGATTCCCATGTACGCCATAAATCTTCGCATCCCCCTCGACCTACCCACTGTCGTCTTGAGATGTCTGAACATGGAGAAGAGGTCATAGTTGATGATGGTCAGCCAGAAGAAGGAGGCGAGCACGAAAAAGTGGTTCGAAATCCCGACGAATTTGCAAAGGGAGGATGCATTCTGGTCGCTGTTCAGGATGCGGGACACTGTGTTCGCAACTCCTTGCGCGACATAGTGCAAGAGCATGGCGAGTGTATGCGAGAATATCGTCCAGCCGTGAACATTTTGCCGACCCCAGACCAGCACGTAGATGATCGCGGTCACCAAGAGGAAGGGCACCCCAGAAAAGAGGAGGAGGATGTATAAAATGCCTGTCAGAGTCTTGAGGAAAAAATGAAAATAAAAAACAAAATTAAGATTTAAATTTTTTTTAAAAAAATTAGGAATTTTTTTTAAAAAAATTAGGAATTTTTTTTGTCGTTTGTAAATGATATCCTGGCTCACCATTCTATCTTCTCTGAGCCTCTCGTTCTGAAGCCGTGTCGTTGGTTTACCCCCACCACTATGCTCACTCTCATTACTCACAACAGCTTCGTCGATGCAGTGGAGGAGCACCTGATCTCCAGGCTCTCCAGAATACAAACTCGGACTGTCGCCATAATTTTGAACCCCATCCAAGCAATAAGTTCCTCCCTCAATCACCGTCCACTGCACCTCGGAAATGTCCCTGAGGAGCAGCGTTCCATTGGTGAGGAGCCTGAACCTCACTCTCGTCCGTCCTGGAATGTTCTTCAGCAAATACTTCTGGAACTGGGAGCACATGGGTGGACTCTGAACGTAAGAGATTTTGAGATTGGTCCTCTTCTCGCCGCACACTTGCTTGCTCTCGCTCCGATAGACGAGGGGAAGCCAAGGATCCTTCGTTCCGGAGTATTGACACGAGTCACTCTCCAAATCAATCACTTTGTGGATGGAGCAGCACTTTGGCACGCACACTTCGTAAGAATATAAACTATTTTCGGGATTGGAATTGGACGCGCCGCCACAGTTGGAGGGACACACTTTCAGCACGAGCAAAGATTCCTGGAATGAGTGGACGCAGTAGTCGTCTGGGCTGAAATATTCCGACTCGTAGCGCAAGTAGCCGTGTGGGGTGAAGTGGAACTGGGGAGCGTTGAAGGGGTCTGACAACTCGCTTATGTTTTGGAGGGGAAGGGCCACCTGAGTCATCGCCCTCCCACAGCCCTTCAGACAGTGAGGGAGTTTTGTGGCGCATTTTTCTGTCACTCTGCATTTCAAAATTAGATAAGTTTTTAAAGAAAAAAAAACTATTTTGTTGTTGTAAAATTCTTATAAAATTATTCTACCTGAATGAAAACACTTGATCCGTTGACATACGGTGACCAGGCACCTCAATCTCCTTGTTCCACGTTCCCAGCCGGTTGTCTTCGCATTTCTGGAATGCTGGGCGGGAGTAGTCTACGGCGAATGTTAATTGGACTACGCAGAGCTGGGTCACCAATGATAAGCACACTTTTATGAAATTTTTCATCGTTTTCGTGTTACATTGAAAATACTTTTTTTTGTCAAGAGTAGACTCTTCTGGAGAGCTGGATTATTACTGCGTGAGCGTGTAGAACACAAATAACATTTCAGATCGAAACTATTGCACAGAATATTCTTAAACAATTCCACGACACGAGCAGAGGAAAAAAGGTCAAGCAATTTGTAGTTTCGTTATCAGACTTCCTTTGTCCTTGCGGCTTCTATAATAACGATACATTGGATTCAATACTTTGGTTGTTATTTGCAGCAACAGAGGATTCCCGATGTTCTTCCATCTAAAATCCAAAACGAGGTCGTCACTCAGCGGAAACCAAATGGAGACTGGCTTCTGATTCTGCGAGCGCAGAGGAAGGAAAGTAGATTATTATTTCGTTCGGAGGAGGAGGAGAGCTTCTGTCGCGAACTATGTTCTGCTCTCTGGTCTTTTTCCTTCTTTGTCGGAGTCACACTCACAACTTGGCTCAAGTGCGTAATAAAAAGTGAGCGTATGCTAGCCTGGCGATGATGGCGAACCACACACACACACACAAGACGAAAAACTCTTTTTCTTCGGAAAGCACATATGAGTAATGTGTTGTTGCAGGTTGGAACATATTGCTTTCAAAAATTTGTACATGATCACTGGTCCGAGTCCTATGCTCCGTTACTAGAATAGCTGCAGAAAGCAAGTTGAGAATGGTGAAGTTGAGGCTGTCAAATGCCAAAGTCAAGGCTTCAGTTGTGGTTTTGTGTGGCTCTTTTGTCGTCATATTTTTTTGCAAAAAAAAATTTAACTCATATTTTTAAAGTTAAAGACGAACATAATACAAATTTTTTGAAGAAAACATTTCCGATTAACTAAACACGTGATTGATATTTGTGGGAGGACGCAGGAAGGAGTGTCACATTTAACTTGCGTCAAACCATGCATGAATCCTCGTTCCATCAAAGAAAACATCATTTTTTTTGGCTATGTTCAATCCTTCCACTCATTTCCGGTTGGAGGATACGCTTCAACGCTCATTTGCATATCAGACATGTGACATTATCACACCCGATTACATTTTTTTCAGAGAAGCGTAGCCCCGCTCCAATTAGAATGACGATTAATTAATTAGCTGCAGGAAATAAATTGGCTGGTGAGATAGTGACTTTTGAAAGGATTCGCGTGTATGAAAATGAAGATAAAAGTCTCGCGGTGTCATACGGGCTCATATGTTTTTACCTCTAATCTAACCTTTTTCTAGTGCGCCGTGCCAAGAAGAGAGATGATGTAGAGCACATGATATGATATGCAATTTCAATGTAACCGAACCCAATGTTGTTACGCACATGGGACATGGCCGAGATCAATTTTCACAGGAAAAGTGTTCATATTACGATTATGTTTTATTATGTGCACACATCATTTTCTTGTTTTATTTCCATTTCGTGCTCATGGTGTAATGCTGGTTGACGAACTGCGAATGTATGTCAGTCAACAAACAAATATGTGGAAGACGATGGGACCAATCTCTTGGAATGAGACAAGTACGTAAATATGTTTGAAGGCGACAATAATATTTTAGTCCGTCTCAAACTGCCCCAGTCTACTACAGAAACTAAAGAGTCTTGTCTTGAGTTTTTTTCCGGTGAACATAATATACGATTTGTTAGTTTATTTTCCATCGTCTAAATGCGGCGGAACTAAGCGACCGCACAAGGAGCTTGTTTGTACGAAAAGAATATAAAATATCCTCAGCATCGCCAAATTCCTTGTCTTCCAACGTTCCAACATGAGTTTTTTATGAGCCGATGAACTTTTCAGAAATCATAAAATACGTAAAGAAAATACGCGGTGAAAATACTTGATAACATATTTGTAAAATAAACAAATATTTGTATGAATGAAGGAAGGACGCCGTTGTTGGGTGAACCGGATTTGTATTGAAAAGTCGGTTATTTCAATACTTCTCCATCTACAATACTCCCACGCGTACTTTCTCTGTTCGGATGAATGTAAGTAGGCGTAATTGCATAGAACATAAAATAATAAAAAAAATTCAAATGAAATGACATTTTTTTTCTATCAAAAGCTATATGGCTTTCTGTTATCTAATAGTATCTAAAAAGTCCATTCAGACCACATTTGTTTACGTGACAGATTTAGTGCGGTTTCATTTTACAGAGAGGTTGTCGCGAGCATCATTTACATGCTACTACAACAAGCCAAAGTGATGTTCCTTGTGAATGGGGAAAATTGGAAGACATGTGAAGAATGCGTTATGATGATATAATATAAACGAAAAGGCTTTTTATTTTTCAGGGAGAGAAGTTATGGGCACGCAACCATGACGAATGGGATGAGCCATTTGTGCCGAGAAAATGTCAAGTGAATAAAAAGCATGAATTTGGAAGCAGATTGAGGTAGAGAGAGAGAGAGAGATGTGGCTTACTTGTCTACGTGATATATGCGTATGCGATAGTTGTTGCGGAGTTCATTCTTCAAATTAGCGTATAATACCTATCTACAAAGGTAGTATGTCACACCACACCAGAGAAAGTATACAATTTATATGGTGAGTAATGAATATAGTAAAAACCGTAATTGAATTCATGGTCACACATTATTTTAAGTATATATTTCTACGCTAATTTATTCCTCGTTGTACCTAAAAAGCTTGCAAAAATGACGATGATGGAATGTTTTATATTTGAGCCATTTGCACAGGAAATGGTACGGAAACAGACTTCCACATGAGAATAAAGGGCAGAAGGAGCAGACGTGTTTCGGGGAATAGGAATAGGATTTACTTATTTTGATGCTGGATTTCCAGAAATAAATTAAGTGATTTCGCTTCATTAATTAAACCCTGTACCCTCGTCCGTGGTCTCGTTGTAATGCATCTTCCCAAGTCAACTTTGTTCGTTCCCATTTTGAGCAGAGCACAACAGAAAATACATTCTTAATACTGCATCCCAGTTTATTTTCGCCAGATGGAATAATGCTCATAAAATTTAATCACTTTGGTGGTACTCCAGAGTTTCCAGAGATAGTATCTCGACCACGACCTTGAAGAGAAAACAAAACACCAGCGAATTTTCATGGTTAAATGTCAACCTCGAGATTTTATTGCTTGGAACTAATGTTAACGATAACAACAAGTTTTAATGGGTAAAATTTATATACAAACATGTATTGTAAATAGTCATTCATGTTCACGTGACTAATTCTTTCACCCTTTTCTAACCCTTTTCACAGTTTTTGTACGATTACGCGCACGACATATCTCCCTTCTTTGATGATCCATGAGCCTAGTCATGCTTCCAAATGCTTTGCCACACTCCGGACCACACTTGAAAGGTCTTTCGAGCGTATGCCGAGTCCGGAAATGATCATCCAGCAAAGGCTTCAGGCAATAACACTTATCACACAGTTGACAAAAGTAGGGCTTCTCTTTCGTGTGCAGTTTAATATGATTACTTAAGCTGCCCGAACTTCGAGTTCGATACGGACAGAAGAGGCAGATGTACGGCCGTTCTCCAGTGTGGCAGTAAAGATGGTATCGCATCGAACCTTTCGAAGCGGTCGTCTTCGGGCAATGTGGGCATTTGTGTCGCTTCTCCGTTGTGTGAACGGTTTGATGGTGGAGATTCAACGAAAACTTGGATTTGTAGCGGACAAAGCAGATGGGACACTGGAAGGGTCTCTCGTCGCTGTGAACAACGCGCTGGTGCACCTCCAGCTCATAGCCGAAGTAGAATGCTTTCGTGCACACGTTGCAGACATGCGTTCTCCTGGATTTGTCGTGAACATATTTTTGATGACGCCTGAGGTTTCCAGCGAGGGAAAACGCCTTGTCACAGGATCCACACTTGAACTCAGGCGCTCGATGACTTTTTACGTGTTTGTTTAGAGCACTTATGAATGAAAAGGATTTCCCACAGATTTCACATTTGAAAGGTTTCTCGCCCGTGTGACAAATAAGGTGCTGGAGACATTTGGACTTTGTCATGTACCGCTTGTCACACAACTCACAGCCAAAAGGTCTATCCGAGTAGGATGAATGCAGGGCGCCCACATGCCTTTCTAAAATTTCCGCAGTTCCAAAACACTTTGCACACTTGTCACACTTCACAACGGACTTGCCAATCGAATGCGCCTTTGCCAAATGTATCTTGCGTGCTGAGTCGCGACAGAAAGTTCTCTCGCAAATTGAGCACGGGAAAGGCTTCTCTCGGGTGTGGGTGAAGAGGTGATTGAACAAGTGCTGCTCAGTGAGGAAACTCCCGTTGCAAAAGGGACAATGATGACCTCTACTTCCCATTCTGATTTAAACTTAGGAATTGGAAAAAATAGTAAATTGTAACTTTTAAGTGTTTTGTTTGGGTGAGGATTTATATTGAGAGTATTATATGCAGCTGGTCATTGCTTTCGAATATCTAGGTCTGAATCTGAATGAATAGAATTAAGTGGATGTGCAATTGCTCTCAACCTCAACCTCAACAAAAACAACCAGTTTTTTTCTTGGTCGTACCACGTATATGTATATACGTACGTGGCCTTCGATTTTTCACAATATAAATCAGGGAGAGTACTAGGCTCAAGTAAAGATGAAGATTGCAGAGTGACTTGTGCATGTATTTTGTGTATGCACTGAACCAGATTGTAACTTACTCAGGCATACAGAATCCAGACTGGCTCAGTGGCTCATATAGTAAAAGCAGAAAGACATCCTCATTTTAGAGATACGTACAAATTCCTTCAGTATTCAGTCCTTTTGGTATATTAATATTTAGCTCTTCGAAAAATATGGTGGCCCTTAAAAGGGCCGTTGGTATTAAAGCATTTATATTGCTTTGATGAAGAAAATCAGCTTAAGCAGATTTCTTTTCGGTCTTCTTGGGCAAGAGGACAGCCTGGATGTTGGGCAACACACCACCTTGGGCGATGGTCACACCGGAGAGGAGCTTGTTCAATTCTTCGTCGTTACGGATGGCAAGTTGGAGATG